>BQNB010031580.1:0-53861 GCA_026074375.1 Tanacetum coccineum | reverse complement strand
TAACTATGTTTTGTTTAACTTTAATAATAATTTCTTTTATGATATTGAAAAATATCTATATAAATAAAAATATTTTTTATAAAATACTTATTACAAAATAAAATTTTATTATATTAATTATTTTACATACTATTATCAATATTTTTATTTGAATAATATTTTGTTATATTTTATATGAAATATATCTAAGTTTTTAATAAAAAGTCGCTGTTCATCGGTTATGGAAACCCCTTTACTTAAAAAAAGTCACTATTCACTTAAGTTGTTAATTATGAGATAGAAATAGCCAAACTTCGTTCAAAAAAATCAGCAAACTTCATAAACAGTACTTTGGACTTTTGGTTATAGAACAAAAGTCCTAGCCATCCATACTGAAGGCGCCAATGATGACCGTTCTACACATTTAGCATGAGAAGCAGTCACTTTAAATAGTTGATACTGGACAATAAACTAGCAAGAAGATACTACCCGCATCAACTCTACTCTAAAATTTGTGAACCTGCAGGTGTAGTGACCGTGAATGGACCTCATGGATCAGTTTGAGATATATATCATGGACCAGATGAACACAATATGCAAAATACCAGATATACCGTAACATACATTCATATCCACCCATGTGTGGGAAATCAATATTAAACTTTGAACCAAAATTAACAGTCATACAATTGTATTGCTAAATTGGCATAAACGGAAGAATACTACTGAGAATGTTGATACAAGAAATCGCTCTCTTGCTATTCCTTTCGTCAAACCATGTTATGCTCGTCATTCCCATTTCCGATAAAACACCTCCAGAAAAGCTAATTAAGCAGCAGATGATTTAATTTACATCTATGGTTTACATTCATTCTACTGCAGCTTGAAGTCAAGCATGTCCTTTATATCTAACCGGATTGAAGGCCCCATTGATGAACATATATGCGCGCTTTTCCAGTATACTCCTTTCGCCCCTGTTGGCTTGTTTGTTTCCACTGATTTCTGCCGAGTTTACAAATTGTGTTGGAATTCAACTACGTGTACAAAACAGGTCACATGGATTAAAATGGAAAAGTAGCTTTCAGAATAGAAGGATGCAACGTACCACTGCAGCAAGAAGGTTTATCATAAGATCTTCTTCTGAAAAGTTTGCCTTCCCGAACGGCAAGTGAACAATTCCTGTTTTGTCTGCTCTGAACTCGACTTTCCCCTTCTTAAATTCCTCTATGGTCTGCAAATTATGTATAGTTAGCGTATGTATGTACGCATGTATACTCTAACTCACACACATCGCCAGAGCTATGTGCTGACTGCATCTTACCTGAGGTATTGTGGTTGTAACAGTCCCGGCTTTCGGGTTTGGCATAAGTCCTCGAGGTCCCAAGATCTTTCCCAAACTGGCAACCTAATAATAACCAATGATTCATTTACATTAATTTACTTCTAACAATAAATATGATAAAATCAGAAAAGAAAAGATAAATAAATTAGAACCTTAGGCATCATATCAGGAGTCGCAATAAGTTTGTCAAAATCCATAAATCCTCCTTTAATTTGTTCTATCAAGTCCTCTCCACCAACAATATCTGCTCCTGCGTTTTTAGCTTCATCGATCTTTTCACCTGTTGATTTCAACAATTTAGAAATGTATCATTAAGTACAAGAAATAACTAGAATAAATTTGATTGGGGCAAAACAAGATGATTTAGAATATTAACCTTGAGTCAGAACAGCAACCCTAACAACCTGACCGGTACCCTTAGGCAAATTCACCTACAATAAAAGATTTTAAGATATCAGAATTTATTAAAAAGGATAATAAGAATTGTACTTTAACTAAAGTAATTTGTAACTCACTGTTGCTCTGAGCTGTTGATCATTATATTTTGGGTCAATGTTAAGACGAAAATGTGCTTCTGCACTTTCGGTAAACTTTGTGCTTGCCATTTGTTTGAGCAATGATACAGCAGTTTTGACATCATATTCTTTCTTGATCTCCCTCAACTTTTGAATTTCCAAGAATCTCTTTGACTTAGTCTGGTAAAACCATAAAAAAAAATGAATTCAATATATCAACAAGTGAAGAATAAACATCACCCAGAAAATGAAAACAAGAAACGAGTTAAATAGATGGACCATTTCTCAGTAATACTTACAAGATTTCAAATGAAAATTAGTCAGAAAATGGTTATCTGAGATATGTTATGTCTAATTTGTGAATATTGTGTTGTAATAATGGCCTGTTAATAAGTTACATAGAATAAACTTATCAAGCTCTCTTAAAGATCATGTTTAATACTATTTAGATGAACGCTATTTAGGGGGTGTTTGGCTGTGCGCTGTGTAAGTAAAAGATAGTGTTTGGATGCGTTTTTGCAGCTTTAGGTTTTAGCTATCAAATAATCTGATATATGAATGTTTCACAAGTTCTGACATTTTTTTTAATAAAACAAGTTCTGACATTTAAGAAAACCAAAAGCGACATTCTTGTTAAAACACAGAGTTTCAAAGCGCAAATTCATATAACCCTTTGAAATCTGATACAATCTTTAAACCATATGTTTTTATGTTTATTCATTATGACCCAAATCACTACTCCCTCCATCCTAACACTACTGCAAGATTTTCGCTATTGCCAATTCAGTGTTACTTTTTCGCCTATTAATAATCATCATACAATCCTGATAGCATCAACTTTGGTCAAACCTCACATCAATAGAGAGATTTCTATCATCAACAACCTCTTATGACAACCAACAGAATCTCACAATCATCGGGTCCGTTACCACACACAAACAACATAAGTCCTAAAATATTAAGTAAACCGACTACCCTTTGAACAGGTAATCAGAAGTAACTGATCTAAAGTTCAATCTTGAAACTTGATAGCTATCCACATCGTCTCATTTACACAATTTGTATCACTCGTTACATCACAAAGCCACAAACTAAGATAGACACTAAAACCCAAAAAAACACAACTTCGGCCTCATTTAAAAGTCCACATTTGACATTCTAGTGTGATATAACAATCTTAAACATTAAAATTAACACCCACAAAAACATGGAAAAAAAAAATTCAGTCTGTGAAATACTCCTTGTTATCAACATATACTAAAGCCTAAATTTTTTAATAAAATGAAATGAAACAAAAACTAAATAAAAGATTAAAGTCATACCCTATCACTCTTAAGTGGCAAAGCAGCTTTACCCTTCTTAGGCTTAGTGGGTGAAGGCGGAGAAACAGTGGCAACACCACCACCACCATCTTCTTCAACATCATCTTCAGCCAGCTCAGCTTCAGCAGCATAAGCAGAAACCAAAAAAGATGAATTCTTTACAAAGCAAGATTTCTTTACAAAACATTCTGATTGTAATAAAAAGGTTTTGTTTTTTGGGTTTGGTTTAAAAGTGAAGGATGAAATGAGGGATGATTTTGGTTCTTGGTGAAGATGGATTGATGATGAGAGTGTTAGTGTACTTGATGTTGTAGCTGTTGCCATGTTTGTGTTTGTGTGTTTTTTATGTTTTGTGTTTATGTTTTATCCATACATCATCCTATGAAGATGTTGATGATGATAAGGGAGTTTTGGTTTGGTTTTCTTTTTTGTCCTTGGAAGTTTTGGTTTGTACATAAATGGAATTTCAACTTTGCACGATAAAACGGAAAGTCGATATATGATAAACGAGCTAGTTATTTCTCTATTTAGGTTACTCTGGAAGAGCGAGTCTTGGGTTAACGGAAGTATCCTCACGACAGTTTTTGGCCCTTTCGCTAGCCACTCTAAACGTATAAGATAAGGTTTAAAACTTAAACCGGCGCTATTTTGTGGTGGTTACTTTGCACAATAAATCATTGTATAGTTTATAGTATTTTATAAGATTTGCTAGTTATTTTCTATGTTTTTTATACATCTGAGCCACATTCGGTGACCAAATGTCGGATTTTACAAACGAGCTGCAATATTTATGGAGCTAAGGAATAGAAACTTTCAGCATTCGAACTTGCGGCTTCTTACGGCTTTTTAAGCCTCTACCGCTAGAATCTCCTTCTAAATTTTCCATTTTTCCGTTCTATGTTTATTGTTTTGCAAATATAGTAATCCCTCCGTCTCATAATAAGTGTCCAGTTTGACTCTCTTATATATCTTTGCGTGTGTTATATAATATTTGATGCAAAATATATGAACGGATTGGGTTTTAAGTGTATTTTTCATTGATATAATTTTCATCAAATAGTATATAACACAAAAAAAAATTATATATGGTGAAAGTTGAACCCATTTGACTCTGAAAAGTCAAATTGGACACTTATTTTGGGACGGAGGGAGTACGTATTCAACATATATTACTTAATCAATATGTATTATACATTACTATATATATTAATACATTAGCGGGAGGCCACATGTTCGTTCAGTAATTAGCAAAATAATTAATGATCTTCTATACAAAATTATAGATCGGTACGAGTAATTAACAGCCGGTAATCCCACCCTCACCCATTGGAAATGTCAATAACTTTGATAGAGATGGTCTTTCGTTCGAACAATCGAAGTCATGCATCATTCCTTTTAGTGGCCCGACCCATGCCTATTAGCCCTCTAAGGGCCTGTTTGGTTTGAAGTGAAGATTCACTATAGGTGTCGGGTTAATAGATGGGTGTTTTATGAATCGGAGTTGCTACTTAAAAATTAGGGTAAATTACACCGTTAGTCCCTGAACTCCACCCCGTTTGCCCGTTTGGTCCCTAGATAACGGAGACTCTCATACGTCGTCCCTTTTTGACACTGTTGTTACCCGTTTGGTCCCTGAAGCCCCGTTATGCCTAACGACGGTTATCTCCGTCGTTAGTCTGGCCACGTCGCCCTTCCACTGAAGGGCATAATCGTCTTTTCACTTTATTTTTTTTGATTGCGTCGTTGGTCCCTTACTACTTATTTGATACATTGCTTGTTGCTGTTCATTTTTTTGTCTTTTTCTTCGTGCACGGTTGGTCCATGTGACGTGTCTTTTCTTCCTTCCTGTCTGAAATAATTTTTTCACACCATTTATGGTTGTTAATCTTTTTTCTATTCCACGGTTGGTCCCTGTGAGGTATCTTTTCTCACGATTTAATTACTTGAATGCGATTATGGTTGTTAACCTTGAATTAATATGAATATAGTGTGTATTTTGTGTGGGTATATTATGTTTTATAAGTAGGATTAGTCAAATACATTGAAAATTTTAAATTGATTACAAGAAAGTAAAGATCAGGCTTTGACAGTCCCCAAATACCTTAGTGAGCCATTGTAACAACAATTTTAAATAAACATTCTACAAGGAAGGATAATCAAACACTAGCAGATGACGGAATGAATTCATAAACCTTATGATCAAGTTTTTTATATCCCATATCATACATTGCAAAAGGCGGAATGAAACCATGAAGGTAATCATCAGCCACTTCATTAGATCCCATATCATAAATCTCACGTGAAGTCTTTGATATTGTGATAACCGGTAATATTTCCAGGGTTAAGTATTATAAAATATTATAGTTTTGTATTTTGAAGTCTTTCGATCTTGACAGTTTTTCCGATGAAAGCTGAAAAGTTGACTTCTGTTGATTATTTTGCGTAAAAGCGGTTTCGGTTTAACCGGGAATTTGATGGAGTTTTGAGTTCGTAAATGAATCATCTTTGATTCGTTTTTCTGTTTTAGAGTGGTTTTGAGGTTTTCAGTGCTTTCCGGGAAGTCTTCCCGCGTTTAGCGAAAAATCGTCACGCAGCGCGTACCGGCACGACAGTTTATTTGAGTATGGAGATTTAATGAAGTTGGGAATGTGTTAATGGGTTTATTTATTTAATAAATTCATATTAATGAAATGACGTTGATTTAAGTCGTAAATCGTGAGTGTGAGATTTGAAAATTATCAGAAAAACGGTTGTTTTTGTAAAATTCAATAAAAGACTGTAACAGTCGTAAAAAGGTGAAATTTTGGGTGAATATAACTTGTCAAGCCATATTTTTTGATTTGAAGTGTTTTTAAATGGATGAGCAAGGTTCGGTTGAGTTTTGTTAAAAATTCATGTTTTCGGTCCGGGGTCGGCCGATAACGGCTCAAAATGGATTTTGTACCAATTTAATGTGATAGGTGTCGTATGAATAACCTAGGTTTATGGAAAAACAATTTTAAACACGATGAGAATGAAAAATAAGTTTGGTTGACCTTCTAAATAGATGAAAGTTAAGTTTTTAAGTGATCCCGACACAAAAAGGAAGACCTGAGGCCTCCTAGGATGCTTGGACGCCTAAAAGAGATAGGAAGAGACAAAAAGGCTAAAATCTTGCTAGTATGTTCCTTTGGTACACATTTATTCCTCCACCTTAACAAATTTTTCATCATTCTCTCATTTTCAAAACAACAAAAAAATTTCTATCTCTCCCTCTCTCTCTACATTCGGACTAGCTATAAGGAAGACAAGAAACAAAGATTTTGAAGATTTTCTCAAGAACACGGGTTAAGAAAATATTATTGGGTTGATAGCTAGTAGTTTCGGGTTGTAGAAACAAGGTTTTGGGTTTTATTCGCGCGTCACGACCGAACCAAACTCGTCAAACAAGTAAGTTTTTCAAAAACTTTGATTTAAAGTTGTACTTTTGTGATTATGGTGATGTCTAGACGCTAGTTGTACAAGTTGATCGCCAAAAAGGTCGAAACTTGAAAACGAAAATGTGAAAAGGTGTTTGTTTGCGTCGGCTTATAAAAGAAGGAAATAAAAGATTTTGAGTTTTAAATAAAATGGTTGTTATGGTAATTTGTCACTTTGTAAAAATGCGTAAAAAGGGCTTATTTTGAAGCTACACTTATTTAATAAGCTAGATATAGCTTATTTGATTTTGGATAAGGGTGCGTTTGGCTTGTTCGGCCCAATAAGGGTGCGTTTGGCTTTGTTCGGCCCAATAAGGGTGCGCTTGGTTACTTCGGTCCTACGCCAAAGTGGGCTCGGCCCACTTGGTTTGGTCATTGGACTTAGATTTTGACTTATTAATTTTGGGCTTATGATATTCAGCTTATTTTTGATAAGCTTATGGCTTATCTAGTTTGGTTTATATATTAAGCTTATAGCTTATTTTGATATAAATATATATAATAAATATATGAAAATATATATAATATATATATATACATATATAATATAGTTTATATATTTATCGTATGGATTACGGAAATATGGATTATTTTATTCCTCATGGCTTTTAGAGTTTTTAACTCATTTCTCGTGCAGGTTTTCCGTGGGAGTATTTTGGTCGATTGTATCATTCAACGATTTGAGGTGTTTGAGCTGTATTGTATTGATGTCGCACTTTGCCCAGTGTTGTTTTGAGCTTATTTTTTGCGTAAAAACCACAACAACCATAATATGAGATAAATTGTTGATAACGAGATAAAGTCAGTAATAGAACGATGATTTTTGTAATGAATTAAATGTTTGAATAAAACGAGTTTGTAACGATAATAAATTAGAAATGGGATTTTTGGGATGAAAATGAGAATTTGCGTGAGTAAAGGCGAACACTTGTACAATAAGATAATTTTGTACGAGTATTGATAAAGGAGTAATTTAATTATGGTCGTTGTCGTGTTACATTGTGCGCTTGCGTAGAGAATGTTTGGCACTTTGCCTATATTTGAGATTGTGCGTGCATTTGATTGCTGATTGAGATGTGAGTTCACCTTAGCCGCTCACTTTTTACTGTTTTTTCCGTTAGGGGAAAATGATACTCAAATGTGTTTTGAAATGTTTTGAATTGAACTGTGCGAAATATGGTTTTGTTTTTGGACAAGATATGTGCATATGACTGTTATATAAATATTATGCATGATTATTGGATCGGATGGGTACGCCTAACCTAGTGTTTATGAGATTTATTGGATCGGATAAGGGTACGCCTACCTAGTATTGTGTGTGATTATAGAGCGGTATGGGTACGCCAACCAACAAGTTTGTGTGAGGTCCTGCCCTAATAAGTATGTGACTCAGAGAGCTGAGTAGACCCCTTAGTGCGTAAGTACATATGGTGATTGACTAGCAAGGATGCTATGTCTTGAATTGTTTGCATATATTCACTGTCATATAAAAGACCATATTGTCTATTGTTGAAATATTGGACACAAAAACTATTGGGTTTAAGGTCAAACCAAACAAGCTTCACCAACAATATTGTTTGACGTTTTTAGATTATCATTTTTAAGGTGTGTCAAATCAAAGTAAGGAAATTGGTACTTGGAAGAAGAAAAGAATGTAACCCATGGGGGTCGGGTTTGAGAATGGTTTTGATAATTGTAATATGTTAAGTTTTAACTTGTAAATTATGTAAAACTCAAGTTTTTATAATGATCTAAATTATAAAGTGTGTGATCTTGTATCTTGTGCGATGAATGGTATCATCGCATCCCGTGTTTCCGCCACTGACGGGGTGTGACAGATATTAGGTTGTATTGTACTACCTTTTTAGACAAGTTCATCACCAAAAAAGAATCCTCTTCCCTTTCTTCCAAAACAAGGCTCCAAAAAATGTACCGAATCGACCATCCTTCAAGAAGTGGAGTCATAAAGTCATCAGTATCAACAATGTACTTAATCGACCACACAGAATACCCTTTCGTCATCTCGTAGATAGTAAACTCGCTAGATCCAATATAATCTCTACGAACAAGAACCAAACACCCACGCGACTAGAACAATTTCCCTTCTAGATGCAACATGTGAGGTATTTGTATGCCTATTATCATTGGAAGCATATTTCCGTAAGACTCGAAGAAGTTTCTTCCTTGTTGCAAGCCTTGAGGGATTTATGCGTAAACTGCCTATTCTTAGTTTCTAGCCAATGCAAGGCATCATTCCAATAGATTGCACTATAAAAAATGTACAAAAAATAAGTACGTAAACCGCTCCCTGCACAGGCTCCAATTGCCTATTTTTGAAGAGTAAATTTGTATAACAATCTCACAAGAGTTGCTTCCAACACGCACCACTTTGTAGTCAGGTGATTTTGTAGAGTCAAATGCCAATCTCAATCCAACACATCCATAAAAATTTAAATCATCATGTGCGTAATCTGATTCTGGAAGCATTTTAACCAGATTAATAGATGGATTATATACGTAATCAAAACGACTCCCCCTCCCAATTGGTACATAGAAGCAAACCATTGCAAGACTGTATGATGTTAACATTAGCAACTGCCTCAGTGAAGCCAAGATTGAATGGCTTGTCGCAAGTGTATTTTCTTTACTTAATTCTAGGATCTAACGAGATAAAAACACAAGGAAATGAAGATGTAATGTGATTAACAAAAATACCAGCAGGAGGATCTAGGTTTCAGATATGGCTGCGTTTACAGGTGAAATCAGGGGATGTAAGAATTCTTAGCCATTGTTTTGATACGGTTGTAAAAAGATGAATACAGAGAATAGGTAATCGGATTAAGATTTCAGTTAAAAGGTCGTCGTTACTAAGGACTTTATGTAGTAGTGCATAGGTTTCTCAAGCATCTGTGCTTTGCTTATGTGACATCATCTCCAATATAAGTGAACTTTTGATGAAGTGAATTTTTGCAAAAGAGTTAATATTGTTGGTTGTGGGTGACTTAATTTATGGTTGTTGTAGTATGTTTGACTACATTTACCCTTAAATAACAAAACCAAGATGAGTAGATGACAAGCTAAACCCAAGTTGTGAGGGATGAAATTTGCAAGCATAGTGTATTGGATTGGAGTGTCACATTTGCAATCACAGTGTAGATGACAGGCTAAAACAGTACACATTTGTCTTTTGATTGGATCGTCAACTGCATTTACTTTCGTTTGTTGCTATTTAAGCGGTGATACCCCTATCGATTGTGTGGGGACATGTTTTACATTAAATATGACAATTTTACTTTGATATTTGTGAGGGTATATGTTTTACTTACTGTTTTGTTCAACAGAAATAATATGGTGGTAAATTACATTGTTTTATAATGTACCGTGTATTTTATTTATCTTGTTACAACATTGGTCCCTCCGTGATTTGCTTTATCCGTTTTTGCTATTTAAAGGGTCAAACCCTCAAGCATTTGCATACCTAAAAAACCCATTGAAGCAAATAGCATACTCAACATTAACTTCAAAAAAATGGTTGCTTTTCCACGTCTAGATGAACTTGCTGTGGCTGCTAAATCTAGATCTTTATTTGATGTAATGATGTTATACTTTGAAAGGGAAACGATGAATGATATTGAGTTTGCAGCCGATCTACACAACTTATGGGTGCAATTTATAGACCACACAAATGATAGGAAGCTGTTTATAAGTGAACTTGAAGGAGTGCCTTCATCATTGATGTCCTACAGTTGTTGTCAGTTTCTACACCAAGTTCAACAAGATGATTTTATTAAATTGTTAACACTGAGGGAGATGATCGCTGAAACTTATCGTGAAGTGCATAAAAAGATTGATTTTATTTCTGTTATGAAGAATATGTGATTGGTTTGTTCATGTGTCGGTTAGGTTGTGTAATTTTGTGTAATAATCCCTACTTTATGTAATTTTCTCCTATGATGTTTATCCAGTGTATGTTTATGTAAACCTTTGTTTGGTTCCTTAAAATTGTGATGTTGTTAATTATCTATTTAATTCCATAAATTTTGTGTGAGGTTATTGATTATTGCTCATATACAACTTTGGAATTAATTACACACATATTAAGTTCAACTTTTTCTATAAAAAATGGGAAATAATCGTTCTATAACAAGGTGCATTCCAACGTGGACAAGAATGACTGTATGTTACACCGTTGGTCCCCTACGTTTGTTTGGTCTATTATCCTTTCCCGCCTTCCACGTGTCTTTCAAAGGAAGATTTTTTCAGGACTAAGCGTGTAATAATAGTACTATTTAATAAAAGTAACATAGAACCTTGTGTATGTCAGTCACTTAGCTGTCATGTATGTGATGTGTAATTATTATTCACTATGGAACCCACCCACTAACATGACTTAGTTTTTGATATTTAAGGGTAGTTACCCAAATCATTTTCAAACCACATACAACCAAACGGACCCAACATCAATAAAAAAACCAATGGTCTTCCCACGTCTACAAGAACTTGTAGCTGCAAAAAACTCCAACAATTTGATTGACGTAATGTCAGTCTTTATTCAAAGTAAGATTAACGATGATTTATAATTTACAACTGGATTAAGTCATCTATGGGAGGTCTTATCTAGTTAGCGGGTCCAGGAACAAAATGTTGAAGCCGAGCTTTAATGTATTTTGGTGGCTCTCTTTAGGTTGCAATGTGCCGAGTTTCTTAAGCAGTTGTGCCAAACCGAAGTGGTTAAGATGTTGGAGATAAGGAAGACGATATCGGAAGTTCACATTCAAGTGCATAAAAAGATAGATTTTCTTATAGTTATGAGGTTCTATTGATTAGATTGTGGATATTTGGGTAATCTCTTTGGTTGCTTTTTATGTAGATGGGTTGATGCATGTTAGTTGTGATGACATCAGATAATGTCACTTTTATAACATCATTTATCCCATGTTTCTTACCCATTTTGAATAAATTATTGCAAGAATTGGTACTTAATTGCTTAAAGTTGTTATTTGCAGTAATTATGGAGTACTTTGTGAAGATTAGCTAAAAGGCACACATTCTGGAGATTAAACGATGAAATCTAAATATTATTGTCTCTATCAACATATACGCCGTATCCAACAAGGAAGATATGGCGTATTTGTGCTTGCACTTCACAAGAAACCACACAGAATTAAAGATGTATATGCCGTATCCAGAATACTATATACGCCGTATTGAAGATTAATTAAAGATTCGCGAAGATATTGAACATAGTCCCTACTCCAAGAAAAATCCCAATATGCCGTATTGACCTCGACCAATACGGTGTATCGATCGTATTCCAGACACTATAAATAGAAGACCCATATATATGTGATTTAAGGTGTGCTTTTATACATATATCATATTTACGATACCATAACCACAAAAGTTGATCTCGAGAAGACAAGAAGTGCAAAGAAGGCCTCGCAACGCGCTTAATTCTATAGGAAACACTTTGTAATTCTCATACTTTTAATAATCGTTCAATTTTTGGTATCATTCGTTTAATTGGGTTAGGTTACCTTGGTTGTTCATTATTATGCTTGTATACATTACAATGGTTAAGGGCTAATACCCCTTGGGTATTAGCCATTTTTATAAAGATTTAATGTTTGGTTTATTTATCTAGATTGTCTTAATTTATCGTTGGTTGTTGATTATGCTTATCAATTTATACTTGTTTATGTGCTTTTGTATGCGACCTACTCATTCAACCAGATCTAGTAAGATGAACTAAGTTAAGCTAGATTAACCGAGATAGCTCTCCATATAGCAATTTATATATCTAGAATCATAGGATCACAAATAAATGACCTATCCTTGCCAGTAGTTTAGTGAACAAGTTGGACTAGCAGGTGATCCTAGGATCAACAAATGACGTTCTGATTCCATTGGTTAGGACTGGTACAGAGTGGACTACTAGTATATAAATCGTCGTTAAACAGTAAGTGGGTAAAGTCTCGATGAGCTAGGGTTTAGTAAGAGCACCATTACTTAAATCCTAAGATAGATTATAATTAGCAAAAGGATGCTTTATGCGGATGCGTCTAATTGTGACAGAATTAGCATGTCTAGGTTTTAAGAAGAAGTACTGCCTAAATCTAGGAATGATATGCCACTTCTAGATAAGCAATCATTGCACTAAATAAACAAACCAATGTTATATTTGATTAATCATGGTTAATATAATTTCCTTAAAATTGGCTTGACCGCTCTTTTATGTTTTGATTATCGTCTTGCGTGCATTTTGACAGCGGAAGTAGATTTAAGTCACCACCAAACCTGTGTTAGTCTCTCAGACTAAACCCCCGCCCCCCTTTATCCATTAGAATTAGGTTTAGCATCGGTTTAACTTAGAATTAATTTAGAACTAACTTAGATAATTAAAACTAACATAGAATAGTTGACTACAATAGTGATAGAACTAAGAATTAACGCTCTCGCTTTTAGTGATCGACACCCTACTTACCAACGAAGCTACATCTGATCGGGTACACTGCCCGTTAGTGTTGTTTTTAGGTATAGTATGCAAAATATAAATGTAAAAGTTGATAATACATAATACCTACACACGACGACACGCATCAAGGGTGTTTGGGATATGGCTTATCTAAGTGCTTACCTGTTTATTTAGTTTTAACAACAAGGTTTCTCAAATAAGCCACAAAGTTTGGGCTTATAGAAGACCCTTCATATAAGCTCATAAGCCTAAACATATAAGCTAAGTCAAACACTCGATTAGGCTTAATTTTGTTATATAACCTAATAAGCGCATATAGTCATAAGCCCCCTAAATAAGTTTAAATAAACAACCCCGTCTCATAGTTTGTGGTAATTTTATTGGTGAAAATTGTAGTTAATGAGAATTTGTTTAATGTGTGTAGTATATTATTTTCTTATCTACATTGAAAGATGGATAATCTAGATCTCACCATAGAAGAATACATAGAGCTGTAAGCTAAAAAACCTCGTAGGCGTGGCCAAACTTTTAACTGGAAATCTGCTACGTGTGGTAAGGTCAGTTATTTTGATGATTTCGACTACCTTAAAGATTTTGAGAACAAGTTCCCAGCCATTGTCTACAATGATGCTCTTACATTGGGACCCGAAATCTCATCCGAACCCACGGTAAGTCCTCTTAACGAAAATCATATTGACTTTAGAATATCATTTGATGAATCCGGCGATGAAGATTACACTGTCATTTATGACAAAAATTTGTTTCCTTATAACGACATCTTGATTAGTGATGATGAAGAGATAATATTGCTCAACAAAGAGGTATACAAGGCCGAAAGATTCGAAGTAATACGATACTCGCTTGGCACTAATAAAGAATACATTGCCATTAGCACGTGCGAGTGCGATTCCTGGAAAAGAACCAATGGAACTGTGTCAAACTTCTACCGTGAAATTTTTCATAAGAGGGATCTAGGATGGCTTGTAAAATGCACCAAATGAGGAGCCTGAAGAAACATCTAACTTAAAGACTTCGCTATAAAGAAAAGTGGTTGCCGGGAGACAACCCGGATTGTAATTTTGATTTTTATCGAGTCTGTCTTCCCATACATCAATACGGCGTATCTAATCCCACCCGTACGGCGTATTGAATGTCTGGACATTATTCAGTCCTTTATTTTTCTGCATTTTAAAACATTATTGTCAGATTTGTCTATACGGCGTATTCATACATATGATACAGCGTATTTGGAAAATCTGACCCGTACTTTAGATACTTTTTACAGGTGTCAATATGGCGTACCCTAGTTTTGGGATACGACGTATTAACTGCCTATACAGTTTTTGTTTTTGTTTTTGTTTTCTAACCATAGAATATCGAGATAGAATTGCATTAGTGTTTCCTATATCTTATGCAGGACCTTACTGAAAAGAAGAAAACGACTTTGGTGGAGTTTTTATATTTTGGAATTCTATGTGTTATAGTCATGCTGGTATCCAGACCCGCATCAACACACAATCTTGCTCATAAGTGCAACATGGAGAATCATTCTAAGCAAACGCTAGAGGAGTTTCTCATTCTAATTCTTTTAATTTCTTGTCCTTAATGTTTTATATTTATACAACGAGGTCGTTGTATATTTCAAGTGGGAAGAGGAGAATTAAAATGCTTACTTGTCCTATTTTTCATAATAAAATGCTTAAATTATGCCTAAATATAAAAAAAATTCAAGCATAATTTTGTGAAATTATTAGCTACATAACCTGCACACATAACCCTTGTTAGATATTGTGAGAATTTTAGCCTTATCCATTTCCAAATGTTTACCCAGATTCCACAAAATCATAGGTGTGCCGGTGATATTGTAGACTTTAGAACTTGGCTTGGTATATCTATTCAAGACCACAATAATAAGTACTATTAATATATGGAGAAACTTGTCTAAATTGGTAAATTTCTACAAAAAGTCTATATGTTTTTAACTAACCACACTGGTTAGTTAACCCCCATATAAACCCTTTGTTTACTCTTATTTTTAGAGTAAGATTCCCCTAGAAAAACCTGTTGAGCCATTCCATTCTTTTGTCACACCAAATGTTTGTTTCGTTACACCTTAGCCCATCGTATTAGATTAAGTCCTTAATCGGTTGCTAGTTGCTTTTGTGTAAAGTATTGTATTTCCTGTTTTGCAATGGAATTTTTTATCTCTGGTATGGTCGGTAAAATTGCACAATGCAATTAGGCATGTGTTGATTTTTCATCCATGGTCAGGTCGGAAATTTGCTCAATGCAATGGGAATGTAAAAGTAGTAGTTTTTCAGTATGTTTTGCTACTTTCACAATTACTTTTATATATATCCAAAGTATGGAGGATTATGGATAAATTATCCGGATTTATTGAGATCATAAAGATGGTGAAATTACATCGAAATTCGTAGTATGTTTATGTTTATGTTTAAAAAAATCGAGAAAAATTAGAAAATCGCAACAAAAAAGAGGATGAAGTTTAGAGGATTAGATAATCGGTTCATTTAAGCATTAAACCGATGTTATTATTTGAAGGATCGATTATTCGTTGATACGTATTATAAATCAATGATGTAAAGTTTTGTATAAAGCGGTAGATATCGCCACTAATTTTGGTAAAGTATGTATATTATGGACGATTGAGAGTTGACCGTTATGGGAATGCCAACTAAGGGGTGTTTTCATTTATCTTTGATCAAGATGTTTTTCGAGTCTGGTTCGTGTCTACTAAACATGAAGTAGTCCACGATTTGTGTCTTTATCATGGATATGGCCAGGAAAGTTACTAGCAACACTGTACCTTATTTGTTTGGACTTAATCTATTTGTTTTGTTCTATTTAATTAACAATAATTGTTTTTCCTTTCCTAATTCATAACCTTTGGCCTTATTCGAATGAGGATGCGAGCAATCACATATGTCTATTCCATCGTTACGGCAATGTATGTGTGATTTTGTCTGCCTTGTTGGTTTATTACTATTGGTGAAAGATTAGAAGATTCCATACCCTATATCACTCTCTGTCCTAACCCTTGGTTTTACTCGAGTGAGGGAATCGAATGAAATCATGTATGTCTATTCCATCGTTATGAATGTGTATATGTAGTTTGTCGCCCTTGTTGGTTTACGATTTTTGGTAAAGAATACTAGTCCTATTCTTTATCTTATTCGATTTAAGGTTCGAATGCAGTCATATGTGTCTATCCCATCATTATGTGTGTGTATGTGTGATTTTGTCACCTTTTCTGGAATATTGGTATCGATATAGATTAGAAAGAATGATCAAACCCTTAAACCTTTTAAACCCAATTTACCTTTATAAGACTTGTTTCTCCTTAGCTTTAGTGGTGGAGATGTGTATCCTTGCCAAGCCTATGATAGAATACTCGTCACGACCGAGCAATTGAGCGAATTAGTTAAATGTTACAACATAGATTAGTTGAGCGAATTGAGAGTTTTTATTTTTCTATTTCGTGAGGTGTTTGGTTGTGTACTAGTAATTGAATAAATAAATGCTTAAAGGGAAAATCCTTAACTACAGTTAGGATACATTTTCATAAATTTTCTAAAGTCTACTTGAGGACAAGTAGGATTCAAGTGGGGGGATATTTGATGACATCAAATTACGTCACTTTTATAGCATCATTTATCCCATGTTTCTTACCCATTTTGTATAAATTATTGCAAGAATTGGTACTTAATTGCTTAAAGTTGTTATTTGCAGTAATTATGGAGTACTTTGTGAAGATTAGCTAAAAGGCACGCATTCTGGAGCTTAAACGATGAAATCTGAAGATTGTTGTTCTGACAACATATACGCCGTATCCAACAAGGAAGATACGGCGTTGATAACATCAAATATTTGATACTTTTTAGTGTCAATTTTCCCCTAAAAACACTTGCAATTGTCTTATAAATACTTGAATTCGATACTTTTACGGTTATTTCACTATTTTCAGGTAAAATGAAAGTATGTGACAAGAAACACGAGAAAAGGACGTAAAAATGAAGAAACATGGATTCTTACGAGACTTTACGGCATAACACCTACGATAATGTTACGCCGTAACCTATTCAAGGCAAGACACATCACCCAGCAAGATTACGGCATAACCACACGAGAAGATTACATCGTAACATTATTATTATGAAAGGCTGAGTCATCCTAGTCAGCATTACTGAGTAACATGAATAATTAGTTATGCCGTAACATAATTTATGCCTACAACATAGAAAGCCTCGTCAGCACTTTACGGTGTAACACTCTAGAAGGTTACGCCATAACATATTCGAAATCTATAAATAGAGGCCTCATTCAGCCAATTCATAATCAACCATTCCACTACATATCTAAGGGGTGATCAAGGCCTCCACGGCTCAAAGAATTCTACCAGAAGTCTAAGGGAGATCACACTTAATTTACTTTTGTATTTAATTGTTCATAAACGACTCCTGTCAGAATTATGAGTTTTCCAACCATGATTATCTTTATTAATTCTTGCTTTGTTGTTGCCATTAGCGGCTAAGCACTTCAAGTGCTAGCCTAGTCATGAATTTACTATTGTTATAATTCTTGTTTCCTGTTAGATTATGGTTTCGTTGGATATCCTTTTGACTATCATGTAACCTTGGGTTTTGGTAGTATTGCGGGTGGTATAGATCATGTTAATCCTGTTATTAGATTACCACTTGAACATAGGATTAGCAGGGTACTAGGAGGGATGATTAGTCCAACCTATAAGTGTTAGGAGAAAGGCTAACCCTGTGCCCGCCTCTATCACCTTAATATAACATAAAAAGTACAGGAACTCTATCAGAGAGGGTTATAATAATCTGCATAGATTATTAGACTAGTTTATGTGATAGTTGGGATTAAGTCACTATGACCTAGGTTTACCCCTATCCTATTGTAAACTTTTCAGGGGATTCGGATCGCAGGAATTATAGGACAGGCCAAAAGATAATCCTATTCATGTCCCTGTCGACTTAAGAAACTACTAATGAAACATGATGTAACATTGCACATAAAACCATATTTATAACGGTAGTAGTGGAATAGATAGGCTAGCACATTTCTCTCCCTGACTACTTTTATATCTTTTACTTTTCACACATTTACTTTCTTGTTAATCTCAAAATCAATCTTAAAACTACTTTCAAATCATGACACTTTTAAATTAAAACTAATTAACACTTAGCTCTTGGGACGACCTCGGATTTACCATATCTACACTACTCACGATCGTTTTCTCTGCTCGTTAGTGCATTTTTAAAGGTAAAGCGAGTTGTATACATTTAAAACTTGAATAAAATATATTTTAAAATAAAATACGCATCAAGTTTTTGGTGCCGCTACCGGGGAGCTAAAGATTAGTATTAATTTGATTTTTTGTAATTATTTATGTTTCTCTCTCTAACAACTAAATTTTGCAGGAACTATGGCGGGAGTAGACATCAATACTCTCACCATGGAACAATACTTAGCATTGTCACGAGAAAACCAGGCACCGAGTGTAACGACCCACTCCGGAAAGGAGGCCGAAACGTCATAATCATGGTGTCATATCAAAGCATAATAAAGGCATAAAGTCATAAATGATAATATAGGATAAGGTGGAAAGTCGGAATCAAACATCGGCTCCCAATTATGAGATCAACATGAATAACGTAAAAGAAGTCAAAAGGACGAAACATGTGTCCAAGATAGTATAGCACGGGGGGGGGGGGGCCGTCAGAAGTGAGGGGGGTGGAAGTAGCACTCCAACACCCGCTAACCAACGGAAGCTACAAGATGAGAATTAAATCGAATTAATTTCTGTAAACATATTTAATCTCTCACGTCTCTCCTCCTCCCTAACTCTACTCTAAAATTCTTTCGACCTGGAACTCAATATCAGGCGGGAGAGACAATTCCATATACTCCTCACCATGGGAACAATAACTCTAGACCATTAGTCACGCAGAAAACACAGGCAACCCCCACCACACCCGAGCATCTGGTACACCATAAAAAGAAGCCGCCTGGCAACTGCCGACACCTCCGCTCCTAGGCAATACGTTTAAACTTTGAGTAAAATCAAGAGTCCTACAATTTCCCACATTCGCAAGACATTCCTACGGAAAACACCTTATATCTCGAAACATAAGAATAGAGGAATGCCTTATAATCATGTGCCGGTACTTCGAGTCTATTCAACATTGTCAGTTATGTTCATTATATCTCTGGAAGTCAACACAAGACAACGCAGTACAACGCTGTGTTCACACCCTTCACCCACTCCTACTTAGTAGATCCGCCTAAAGCTGGGTGGAATATGACTCACTCACTCCAAGAGTCCTGGTTCTCTCGCACTTGACCCCGATTTCACTTAAAAAAATCTTATTTACTTCCAGAAAGGCGCGTAAATGTCCCACCATCCAAGACCGCTAAATTAAACGACTTGACGATATACTAAAACATTTCAAGCAACCGATAAAGCGATGAAGACGTTATAGAACCAAGCTTGGGAACGTATAAAGAAAAGTGCAACTCACACAGTCGCCCAACCCACCGTCATCCAAACACCCATCAAACATGGAGTCCAACCAATCCTTTTTAAATTAAGATTGAAACATCTATGATTGACGTCAAGTGTTCTTGTCATTCGCCAGCCCGCGCGGGACCAATTGCCGTCCAGTAATAGACAACCAACTCAAAGGCGCTCTGACACGAAATACAAACTATGTGCCGACCACTCATCAAAAGTAGGCACGATGGCCACATCAAGCAGGAACCGCTTTAGCAGCAAGCACACAATCCTGATGGGCTTTGACTTACGCAAAATCGTAACGTACTACAACGCACCAATTCCTGGTATGACACCTACTCAAGCTCTGACAGCAATACAAACTATGGCTGACCACTCTCAAAAGTGGCACGATGGGACATCAAGCAGGAACCTTAGCAGCAGCAGCAATACTGATGGGCTTGCTGCAATCATAAGTAAACTGGATAACTTGGGACGCGATATGAAGAAACTGAAAGAAAATGTTCATGCAATCGAAGTGGAATGCCAAATCTGCAAAGGACCTCACCTTGACAAATAATGTTGATTGTGTGTTTTTTACAAGTTTTAAATTTATAATACTAGAAATACCGATTTTTACTAAAAATACAACACTCGGGAAGTATAACCGTTCGTGTATAGTATAGCTTTAGGTAAGTCTAGGTCGTTCCACGGGAATTGAAGTTTTCACAGTTTGTAATTAAGGTGCTAAGGCTAAAATGATTGTCACGGATCAAATTAACCAAATCGTGCATATATCGGATAAAAGGATGATTCAAGCAAATGATTAATGCATGTTTGTTTAGGCAATGATGACTAGGATAATGAAATGTTTAGGATAGTGTTTATAAATTTGGAGAATAAAGATATCACAAGTTATAAATCCTTTCGGCCTTTAAATATAACTAGTGAATATATCGATTAATAACAACAAATCCTCTCGGTCTTTATAAGTTATTATAACCAATATATTAAGTGGAATGATTAAACACATATATAAAAGAATCCTTTCGGCATATATTCTTATATAAAATATGTTTTACCAATTCAATAAACACATATCCAAACGCTCCATATCAAAGATCACAATATGCCTGTTATAATCGTTATATTTCACTAGTAATATTTAAAGGCCCTAAGGATTATATAACTTGTGAAATCTTTATTCTCTCAATTTATATACACTTAACCTAAACCTTTCATATCCTGAACATCAATTGCCCTAAACAAACATGCATTAATCATTTGCTTGAATCATCCTTTTATCCGATATATGCACGATTTGGTTAATTTGATCCGTGACAATCATTTTAGCCTTAACACCTTAATTACAAACTGTGAAAACTTTAATTTCCGTGGAACGACCTAGACTTACCTAAAGCTATACTATACACGAACGGGTATACTTCTCGAGTGTTGTGTTTTTAGTAAAAATCGGTATTTCTAGTATTATAAATTTAAAACTTGTAAAAAACACACAATCAAGTTTTTGGCGTCGTTGCCGGGGAATTGTTTAAGTTGTTATAGTTTGTTGCTTGTTTTGGTGCTATTTTGTTTCTCATAAATTTATCTACTGTTTGTAATACAAATTTTGCAAACTCGTCGTACCGTTTTCTGGCAAACGAAACCCAAAATTTGTTTTTTCTTCAGGAAGTACGCCACACATTATATTTGTGCGCCGGTTTTCATGCAATCTCAGAAAGTACGCCGCACTTTAACCAAGTGCGCCACACTTTCTGCAAATCTTCAATAGCAGAACATGATTTAAAACAAAAACAAAAACCCAAAACTGCCTCCTTAAGTTTCATAATCATTTGATTATATAGTTGTTGAAATTAGTAAAATATATATTTATCATCATTTTCGAAAAACAATAAAAATTGTTTTTACTCCTTGCTTTGTTTTAGGTTAGAGTTGGCATTTAGTTGATAATAGTATTTGCCTGTTTAACATGTTCCTTCTTTATTTAGTTTTTTATTCTGCTTAATGCGTATAACCTAATATATAAAAAAAGAAAAAAAAGAAAAACATAAAATTTCCAGAAAAGCCGACGCACTTTTCCTAAGTACGCCGCACTTATCTATCTAAAAAAAACAAATAACTTTTTATCTGTTTATATTTATTTTCTATATATACTAAAAAAAACTAAAATATATCTAAAATATAAAAATATAAACACACACACACACACACACACACACACACACACACACACACACACACACACACACACATATATATATATATATATATATATATATATAATATAAAAATGTCTTTTTGTAAAGCCCTAAAAGTATGTATTAATCCACGATCTTGGGAAAAACAAATCGTAAAACCATTATCTAAATTACATAAAAATATGAAAAAGAAGACTTGTAAAATTAAAACTATCAAAAAAGAATCCGTCGAGGTCGAGGTACTTAAATCTTTAACTCAACAGTCTTTCGTTAATGAAGTTTTCGCCTTGAATATATTCGAGGAAGACATCGAACCCCAACCCAATTCACCACTCCAAGAAATAATAATTCTGGATCCTGATAATCAACCAATGTGGGAAAGTGCTAAGACTGTAGCACCAACTCCTAATTATGCCATTATCTGACCCGATGTTGATGACAACTTTGTTATCAATAGCACCCACTTGAAAATGATCCAGGAAAATAAATTCGATGGTTATCTGCGGGCCGATCCGCATCTGCGACAAGTATTCCCAATGGTAAACTCAAAGTGATGCCGTAGAACTGTTATATTTCCCTACCTTGTGCGATGAAGCAAATACCTGTATAACTAACACAAATGAAGAGTCTATAACATCGTGGGATCAAATGAGAAATGCTTTTACAAACAGATTCTTTCCACCCTTGTTATTCAACCGTCTTTTACTCGAAATTAGAAATTTCTCTCAAAACGTATGTGAAAGTCTAACCGAAGTCTGGTTACGACTGAAGAACATGCTTCAAAAATGCCAAAGGGCAAAGGTCTGACCAAATGTAGCTAAAAATCAATATATAACTATCACGGTCTATACGAAACCACTCAAGAAATCCTTAATGGAACTGCTGGAGGAATCTTCCTCTACAAAACTCCGAATCAAGCTTTTCAATATCTTAAGGACAAAGTCCTTTTCAAACTTGATTGGTCAACTAAATCTAAAAACGAACATCATCAAAGATCTGTTGCTTTCGCCGATGGAAGTAAAAATGATAATTCTCGATTAATGGAAAAATTAGAAGCTCTAACTATAAAAATGGATTCTCAATTCCAGAGCTTAAAAGAGGAGATGCATAAGATGCGTAAGAATTACAACAACCACGGTGGTAACCCCGCTTCTAAGAACGATGACACGCCGATGTGTGAACGTCATGAAGCAAATTACATCCAATCTAAAGGTTATCAAAACCGAAATTCTCATGATTCGTATTCTCACCAATCCCTTCATGATCCTATGATTCCGAGAAATCGCTCACAGATTTAAACAATGATGTGAAAAATGACCTCGAAGATTTCAAAAGATGTATCCGTAGCATGAGAACTGTTCATTCTAAACTTTATGAAAAAGACGATCAATCTAAAACTAATTTCGAAAAATCAATCACCAAATTCTTGGATGGACAAAGAGTTGCAAATGTGTATGTCAAGAACAACGTTAAGGATATGATTTTAAAAATGAAGCAAAATGAAAAGAATTTCCAAACTATATTTAAAAACATGGAAATAAAAATAGATGAGTGGGAGAAGTCTCAAAACGTCTCTTTAGAAAAAACCGATATGACTGACCCACCTCCTCCTCAAGCTCACACCGAGCACGTGAATGCCGTATTCACCGGGAGTGAAAAGTCTGATGATTCTCTGAAAATTCAAAAAGATCCACCACCTCCTATTATCGTTAACAATAAAATCAAAAAAGATAAAATCTATTAAGACATCAAAAAGGAACTATCACGTGGTCGAAACAAAAGAATATCCATTCCGTGAGTACATACCAAAAATACCATATCCTTAACGTTTAAAAGTGGATCATTCCCACGTGAACCGTATTGTCAAGGTATCTTAAATTAAGTTAAGTATATTAAATAATAATAATAGTAATAATAATTATAGTAATAATAATAAACCTGTAAACAAAAAAACTAAAAAAATATATAAAAATTTAACAAACTTTCTGGGTGTGTTCGTATAAACCCTCACGAGACTATAACTCATCCACTCGGGGAACTGAGGGGTTTAAAGGCTTGTTGCATACGCTAAATGCAATCGTGTTGCCTACGAAAGTGTGCTTTAGTATTTTACGATTTCTTGTAGTTTGTTTATTTTGCAGATTAAATAAGCAGGTGGAGCTTGGATGGTGGTGATGCTTATCACTTGGGGATGTGATATATTTGGATCAGTATATTACATGTGGTAGAATACACATGTTTGGCGTTTCGTTTAGCACTGTATCTTTCAGAATTTAACTGAGCACTTATGAGCCCGGGAAGTCTCGTTTCTCTTATATTTATTTCTTCCATTATCCTACTTTTAAGTTGTTTTCTGATTACGCATAATGCTCAACTTAAGTGGGAGGGGGGGGGGATGAATTGAAAAATTAGACTAATTATTAAAACTTTTGCCCTCTGTAATCTAAAAATATAATTTTGTTTTTAAATTCTTTTGCCACTTAGGTTTATATATTAGAATAAAACTTAATAAATAAATAAAGTTTTGAAACCAGGGATGTGTCTCGATTGATAGAGCAGATCTAACTCGGGATCAATGACATTACTTGTGCATTTATAACAATCACCCAAAAAAATGTAAGGTTTAGATCTTAAGGAATTCAGGTATCCATCTTTGATACATAAGATAATTTTTGCCTTTAGCTTTCTCGAGTTAAGGTTTGAATGCAATTGCAAGTGTCTCATCCGTCGTTACGGCTGTGTATTTGTAGTTTGTCACCTTTTCTAGAGCATTGGTATCGGTTTAAAATTATATGAGTGTGCTGGTGATTTATTGATTCTAGAACTTGTGCTTGACAATTATTACGAGACCGCAGTGAGATCACGTTGCGTAATATAGGTATTTTTAAGCACCTCAACTTCTTCCCAATCTGATAAAGAGGCAACTTACGGATTTCACCCCAAATTAGCAATCCATTTTAAAACACTCTTTATTGAGCTATAGTAAACTACTTGGACTTAACCACTTAATAAAAAACCGTTTCTGTTAGCACTCATTTTTAGTGCTAGATACCCTAGTTTAACCCGCTAAGCCATTCTATTTATTTTTCTCATCCACTTAAAAAATACAAAAATATATAACCTTTAGCCTAACCTTAAAAACCCCTTGATCGAAAGTCAATGGTTGGTTGCTGGTGCTTGGTATGTTGGTTGATTTTTGCTATAATAGTTATTCGACTACTGGTTATGAGTGCTGTGTCTTTTTGTGCCATTTGACGGAGATGGAGAGGTGCCGCTTCAAAGTTAGTATTTTCATGGTGTATGCTTATCTCAAGTGTGGGGGAATTGTTAGTTGTTCGAATGAGAAGGGTGAATCAAAAAAAAAAAGGAAAAAGAAGAAGAAAAAAAAGATGAATAAGAACTGGATTGTTGTTGGCACTTGCGACGTATTGATACATTATGATATGTGCCGGATTATTGTGATGTGGTTGAATTACCTCAGGGTTTGTGGTTTGTCGTAATAGAAATAACATGGGTTTCTTAGACTAGTCGACATGTATATTATAAAACCACTTCCAGTATATATTTCTCATGCCTTATCCACACCATTATTAACACTTGGCCTAATGTTAAAACCCGAATAAAAGTCCTCTTTTGATATTTATACCTGGTGCTCTATGCTATTTCGTCGTCAGTTTTTTGTCTTCGTGTACAAGCTTATGGTATGAAATGAATCATGTCTGAGCAATTGAGTGTGATTTCCTTTTTACCTTATTACTAATATACGAGTGTTTGAGTGAATTATACTTTTCCTTATTCGTGAGGTGCTTAGTCATGTTATTATAGCTTGAGATCATTGGGTATTGTCAAACATCTCTGTTTTCACATATTAAAAACCAAAAAATATTTGTTTTGTAAGGCTTATTTTTCCTTATTTTGCTTGAGGACATGCAAAACTTTAAGTGTGGGGGAGGGGTGGGGGGGGTGTTTGCGTCTTTTGCGCTTATATATTAGAAAAACCAAAAATATTTTCGATAATTTCACACCCAATAATTTTTTATTAAATATCAAAGAATTAAAAATAAAAAATATCAAAATTTAAAAATATATATATATAAAAATAAAATTTTCCTTGTCTTGTCACCTAGGACCTTGTTTTTAAATTTTTTTTCTTAGATTTGCTTGAGGGCAAGTAAAGTTTTAAGTGTGGGGGGATTTGATAACCCTCAAATTATACATGTTTCTATACGCGTTATCAATGCTTTTATATATATAAATTGGTTAAATATAAGAACTATTGGTATAGAATAGAGTATATTTGCTATTGTAGGTTCTTGGAATGTGTCGTGGAAGAAAACGGAAGAATACACGAAGATTTGAAGCTGAAATAAAGAAATAACTCAAGCTGAATGTTTCCCGACACCTATTCACTGTTTTGGCCATAACTCGGTCATACGAACTCCGTTTTAGTTGATTCAAGCGGCCATGGAAAGAGAATTCAATTATCTACAACTTTGGAAAAGGCCATCTGCTGAAACGACCCAAAGTGAAGCGCACTTTGAAATAAGTGCGGCGCACTTTTCCATCAGAACTGAAATTTAAGAGAATTAAATGCAATTCAATGCCAAGTGCATTAACACCCAAAGTGTTGCATACTTTTATGCAAGTGAGGCGCAGTTTGGCCCCGAAAAAGCCTATATAAAGCCCTTTTACCTCTCATATCTCACAACATCTCACACACAAACTTCTATCTTACATACATACAATCTCTATAGCCTTTGGAGAGGAGGAAGGAGTGGTGAGGGTCTTTGGACCCAATGATCCAAACACCACTCTAAACCGTCATGCCACCACCACTCTCCACCATAAACCACCACTAAAACACATATTTCCAGAAGTTCTACACCATATTTAGATCGTATACCATCCATTTCTATAAACTTAAAACTTATCACTTTGATTCTTGGAGGATTCACACCAAATTTTCTTAAGATCATCACCGTAAACCTTTTTACCAAACACTCCATTTGGTGATATGTTGCGGATTTCCAGAAGTTACATAGTATATTCTGGGTTATCTTAGTAGCATTTGGTTGTTGGTTGATCATGGAACTACTAGTTTGGGGTTGATGGTTGTTGTAGTCGAAATATTGGTATTGTTACTTTGCTTCTTATATGTGAAACATGAATAATATTTGGATAATTTTGCTGTGATTTATGAATATACATGTTTATGAATTCGATGTTATTTTACTTGGATCATTGTTTATCTTTTGATATATCTTGCAATTAAAATAGGCCTAAAAGATTAATTGCCTTGATATATTTTGAATCATGTTGTCCATATAAATCAATATCATGCTTGTGAGAATTGTGTGGTAAATTGATAAATAAACTAAGTAAAATGATGTTTAAGACCCTTCCTTATGTTGACCGACTGGGTTGGGAGGAATTCATATGTATGCATATTTGATATAAACCACTCTTAATACACTAGTGATGATGTAGTATATAGGCCGAAAGGATTCTATATTATCATTGGTAGATATGCTTGTTATTATGATTACCCATCATATATGACTTTTATGCTTTGTTTATATAAAGTCTTGCTCTATCTATATCTATTATGTTATGTGGATCATGTCTTGTCCCTTGCTTGCTTTATACACACGTTTAGGCTATTTGATCCGTGGCAATCAGTTAGATTTGTTACTTGATAAACAATCTGTGAATCGCTACAAATCCCGTGGAACGACCTGGACTTACCTAATACTATATTACACTCGAATAGGGTATACTTGCCCGAATGTTGTATTTTTAGTCAAAATCGGTATTTCTAGTTATTATAAATTTAAAACTTGTAAAAACACACATCAAGTTTTTGGCGCCGCTGCCGGGGATTTGTTTAGTTGTTTGCAGATTGTTTGCTAGTCTTGTGCATCTTACGTGTGTTTAAATATCTTACAAATCAACATTTATAAACTCGCCGTACCGTTTTCTGGCAAACGGAACCCAAAAAAATCATTTTTCCTCAGGAAGTGCGCCGCACATCCAATTTGTGCGCCGATTTTCCTGAAAACTCAGAAAGTACGCCGGACTTACAACAAGTGCGCCGCACTTTCTACAAAAATTTTCACAAAAAGAATCTAATTTAAAAACTCAAACCCAAACAAACCACCAAATCTCTAGTCCCAGGTATGTGATCATTTAAAATTCCATTTTATCTGATTATACGCCTTGTAATTTTTCCATATAATTATCCGGTATTTTCAGTCTTATAAATAACAGCAAAAACTTAATGTGTGTTTTTACAAGTTTTAAATTTATAATAACTAGAAATACCGATTTTGACTAAAAACACAACATATCGGTGCAAAGTAATACCCCTATGCGAGTGTAAATATCGTATTAGGTAAGTCAGGTCCGTTACCACGGGATTTGTAGCAATTCACAGATTGTTTATCAAGTAACAAAGCTAATTGATTGTCACAGATCAAATAGCCAAAATATGTGTATAAAGTAAGCAAGAAACAAGACATGATCCACATAACATAATAGATATAGATAGAGCAAGACTTTATATAAACAAAGCATACAAGTCAAATATGATGGGTAATCATAATAACAAGCATATCTACCATGATAACATAAAATCCTTTCGGCCTATATACAACATCATCACTAATGCATTAAGAGTGGTTTATATCAAATATGCATATATATGAATTCCTCCCAACCTGGTCGGTTAACATAAGGAAAGGTCTTAAAAATTATTCTACTTGGTTTATTTATCATGTTACCACACAATTCTCACAAACATGATATTGATTCATATGGCCAACATCATTCAAAATACATCAAGACAATTAACCCTTTCGGCCTATTTTAATTGCAATGATATACCGAAAGATAAACAATGATCCAAGCAAGATAACATCGAATTCATAAAGCCGAATATTCATAAGTCATAACAAAATCATCTAAATATTATTCATGTTTCACATAAGAAAGCAAAGTAACAATACCAATATTTTGGCTACAACAACCATCAACCCAAAACTAACAATTCCATGATCAACCAACAACCTAATGCCACTAAGATAACCAGAAATATGTCACGTCTCTTTAGGGAATCCGCAACATATCACCAAATAGAGTGTTTGGTAACAAGGTTTATGGTGATGATCTTAAGAGAATTTGGTGTGAATCCTCTAAGAACCAAGGTGATAAGTGTTAAGGTTATGGGAATGGATAGAATGTGGTCTAGATATGGTGGTGGATTAGTGGTATTTCATGGTGGAAAATGGTGGTAGCACGGCGAGATAAACGGGTTTTTGGATCATTGGATCCTAAGATCCTCACCACTCCTTCCTTCTCTCCTACTTGATTAGAGATTGTATGTATGATAGTGTGTGAAGATACGGATTGGTGTGTTGAATTGGACAAATTTAAGGGGTATTTATAGGGTAAAATTTACTTGGGGACCAAGCAAAGGTTGTATGTGGACGTTTTTGAGGCTAAATTCACGTTTTTAATGCTGCACGACGCACATTTTTATTTGTGCGCCGAACTTGGGATTTAGTGAAAAGTGCGCCGCACTTTTTTGGAAGTGCGGCGGTTTTGATGCCTTTTCAGTTCTTGGACCAAAAAACAAAGTTGTAGAGAATTCTTTCCCGGACGCGTGGCCGCTAGAATCGCGTCAAACGGAGTTCGTATGCTCAAGTTATGGCCAAAACAGTGGACAGGTATCGGGAAGCATTCAGCTTGAGTTCTTTCTTCGTTTAAGCTTCAAATCTTCGTGTATTCTTCCGTTTTCTTCCATGACATGTACATAGAACCTACAATAGCAAATATATTCTATTCTATTCTAAAAGTTCTTATATTTAACCAATTTATATATGTAAAATCATTGATAACGCATATAAAAACATGTATAATTTGAGCGTTATCACATATCATTCTTAAGACTTAGGCGTTACATCATCCTAAGACCTAGACACATTAATTCTGTCATAATTAAAGCATCCGCATAAAGCATCCTTATTTGCTGATTATAATCTATCTTAGGGATTAAGGCAATGGTGATCTTGTTAAACCCTAGCTCATAGAGACTTTACCCACTTACCGCTTATTGGCAATTTATACACTAGTAGTCCACTTGTCCAACTATCCAATGGAATCAGAATGTTACTTGTTGAATTATCTAGGTCACCTGCTAGTCAACACAATCAATAAACCATCAAAAATATCCAATTAACTAGTTAAGCCCGAAGCGTATCCTAGACACAAACTTAGAAGGACAATATTTGTGTAACTATGATTCTAGATGTATAAATTACTATATGGAGAGCTATCCCGGACTCTAGATCTACTTGGTCCGTGTCACTAGATCCAGTTGAATGATAGGTCGCATACAAAAGCGCGTAAACAAGTATAAATTGATAAACATAAACAAGCATACAACGATAAATCAAGAAATCAAGATAAACAAATATCATAAATTCAGATCTTCATAATAATGGCTAATACCCAAAGGTATTAGCCTTTAAACTTCATAATAAATACAAGTGCAATTATTTAGCCAAGGTAAACTAACCGAGTTAACGAATGATACAAAAAACTGAACGATTACTAAAGTATACAGAATTACACGTTGTCTCCTATGAAATTAATTATGTTGCTCGACCTCTTCTACTCTTTTCCTCCTTTAAAAATTGACTTTTATGGTTTAGGTATCGAGAATATTATCTAGCACACTTAAAACTCGTTTTTGAGCCTTCTATTTATAAGGTCTAAAAGTCGGTTCGATACGGCGTATCCAAGGAGTTGGATACAACGTATTAGGGATTTCTTGGAGTATGGACCACGCTTGATATATTCCAGAATGTTATATTCGTTCCATATATTGAATACGGCGTATTGAGTATCTTTGGATACGGCGTATTGAGCTTCATCCTCCGTGGTCTTTGGTGAGTGCAGACACGGATACGCCGTATCTTCCTTGATGGATACGGCGTATTGGTCTTCAGAATAGTAATCTTCAAAATATCTTCTTTTAAGCTCCAGAATGTGCGCCTTTTGCTATCTTTCACCAATCACTCCATAATTACTACAATTCTCAAATATAAACGATTAAGTAACAATTCTTTGCAATAACTATACAAAACGGGTTAATAACATGGGATAAATGATGCTATAAAATAGACGTTATTTGATGTCATCATATATCCCCCAACTTGAATCCTACTTGTCCTCAAGTAGCCTTTAGAAGTTTATAAAAGTGTATCCCTAAGGATATTTTCCGTTAAATCATTTATTCGATCTATTACAAGTACACAACCAAACACCTAACGGAATATGAAGATGAAAACACTCAAATCACTCAACTAATCTATGTGGTAACATGTAACTAATTCACTCAATTGCATGGTCGTAACGAGTATTCTTTCATAAGCTTGGCAAGGATACACATCTCCACCACTAAAGCCAAGGAGTAACAAGTTTATAAAGGTAAATATGGGTTTTTTTATATAGAAAGGCGTATGGTTGATCAATCTATAATCTTTCACCAGAAGTACCACTCCAACAAGGCAGTTAAAGCACACATATATGGCCGTAACAACGAAATAGACAAGTGTGTTCGATCACATCCTCATTCGAATTTAACCAACAATTAGGATGAAGAATGATATAGGGTAGGAACCTTCTAACTTTCACCAATTTATGTTCGGCTAGTGTTCTGGGAACCCCGGTCATGTCCGCCGGTTTCCAAGCGAACACATCTAGGTTAGCTTTTAGTACCTCACATATAACTTTCTTCCCTTCATCTGTTAGGTTTCCTCCTATCATGACAAATTGCTCTGGGGATTTCGGGTAGATTGCTACCTTTATGTTTTCTGTCGGTGGTAGTAGGGGCAGGGCTACTTGTTAGACCATCTGGATTTCTAGTGGTTTAGCCCTTTCACTTTTGATTGTGGCTACTCCCGCTCTTATTAGGAATTTCATCGTGTTATGTGCAGTAGACGGTACTGCCCCTAGGGCACGTATCCCCGACCTACCTATAATTTCATTAAACTGCGAGGGCGGCCTGACTACCAAGAAGTTCATCCATACCATGGATTGCTATGGGTACCAACCCAAGGAACTCTCAAGAGTATTTACCCAGGGGCCGAAGTGGATTTCCCTTGAGAATCAACCAATTGCACGGTGACGGGTTGCAAGTAACTACTTATTATTGGGCCTCATCTAAGGAAGCAATGCACATACATGATTCTAAAGCACTACCCCCGTCCACATACTATAATGTGATGCACATGTCCCCTATTTTAGCACATATAACTATGGTGGTCCTCTAATACCTCTGTTATTGACGAAGGAAAATAAAGTTTTCATTTGTTCGAGTAATGTATTACTGAACCTCGAACGACTTTTCTGTCCCAAGGACTGAACATGAGAATGGCAGCTCCTTTATCCATAGTGTGCGACTGACTTTTTGTTAGCCTTGCTGGTAGCTCACCTTATTGCTACCATTGTTGATTTCTTTGACAAGGTGGCTAGCTGCCCGAATCTTATAGCTTCCTCTATTTTGTCTTTTTTTAAAAACAAGTAGTCGTCTGTTTAATGCCTTTTGTCTTAATGAAAGTCGCAGCATTTGTTTTTGTTTCTTGACTCTGGTGCTCTTGACATTGGAGGTGGAGTGGCAAAGGTTCCCTTCTCGGCTTCTATAGCAAGTATTTCCTTAGGGATCTTTGTGAGCGGTGTGAATCGGTCGTGCCTTCAGTCTCTTGGACGACGCTTAAAGTTTTCCTTTCACTCAAAGTTTTTCTCTTGGTGTGGTTTGTGGAAGTCTTGTTGTTTCCATGGTTTCCCCCTCCTTTTGGATTGATTAGTTGCTGCTTTCTCTCCATGAATGAAAGCCTTGGTTACGCTCATTATTTCATTGATTGTTTTGGGGATATGTCATTGAGCCTTTTAATCAATCCTAGTTGTCCTATGCATGAATCTGGAGATTCTCATGAGCTTTAGGGCTCCTTTGAACATTAGGCTCTCGCTTGTGAAATGTTCCATGAAGGCTTCTATAGACTCTCCTTCTTTCTACTTCACATGATGCAATTCTACCGAGTCTCTGGTGTATCTTTTCTGCAGGAGATAATGGGCTAAAAACTTATTTATTAGATCCTTGAAACTGTCAATGCTCTTTGGTGATATCTCGCCTAACCACAGCCGGGCAGACCCTAGCAATGTTGCATTAAACATGTGACACCAAATGGGCATCATCCATCTTTCCACTTTGGCAGTTGTTATGAAAGTTTTTAGATGATCTTCCGGGGTGACAATGGTGGGCATCCGAATTCTTTTTGGAAAGACAAACTTGTTGATTCTGTGGGTGAAAGGGGTGGTGGACTCCTCGTCATAAAAGGTTTTCAAACAAGTTATCCCTTACTTTTTTTTTTCGAGCTTCTCCTGGATTGTCTCCTTTCAGTGCCTTCCACCGCGTAATCTTTAGTCGTCGAGAGTGTTCGTCTTTTGAGTCTTCCCAAAACACTGCTTCGGTACTCTTTTTTTTGTTTTCCCCCCGTTGCATTCACTTGAACAGAGTAACATAGCTTTTTTTTATTTTTTGTATGATTCCATTACGTCTTTTCCTTCTTTGCTCTTTCTTTTGGCTCCTATGACATGGGAACAACACTCCCTGCTGTGCGTAGAAGATGCTGTGACGGGAAACGTCTCCTTTGTTCCTTCCTCTCTCCCTTCTTCCGATCCCAATCGCGAGAATACACTCCTAGACCGAGCGAGGGATGGGGATTTTTGGATTTTTTTTGTCTTGCACCTCTCCTATTTCTCTTTTGGTGACGTGATGTGTTTTCAATTTCTTCCTCACTACTTTCGTGGTAGCTTAGGCGGCTCCTAACATCTTTTAGCTATGCGTCCTTTCCGCCATAAACAGTAGTATTCATGCATAATGCTTTTCTTAGAACTCGAGCATAGCTGACGGCGTGACTGCACTGGTGAGGAATTCCTGCGGGATTCCTTTCTCTCTGTTGACAGTATTACGAACGGATCAGTCTGCGTTGGGAGTTTCTTCCATAGCAGGGCTCATGTTCTTAGGACGTAGTATTGGTATAGGTGGTATAAGATTGAGATCGAGTGAGAGTGATAATATATATTTGAGAAAGTACTTGCCTTGTGATACCAAAGAGTTTGGTATTTATAGTGATTCCCCTCTTGTCGTCATCTAGGGGTGACGTATGCAAGGGTTTGCTATTATCCGCTGGTTAATAGCCTGCCTATGATGTAACTTCTTGTGCAGTGTCATAATGGTCGTCACCAGTTGTTCTTCTTTGTCAACGCCACTAAGGACCTATAGGTTCTCGCTCTCTTGTCGGCCAGGCATTCTTATTGTTACGATTTGACTTGTGGGTGTATGTTCCGGTCGTACTATCATGGGTAACCAATTCCATGCCATTTAGGGAAAACTTGGCATGCACTCTTCTCTAGCGTATCTTCTGTTTCCCGTTTGGGCGGTTCACATGACTCATGAAATGGAATCCAGTCAGTTGGTTTAGCGGCGGATGTATGTTTCGTAGGATAGACGCGGACGACGATTATGGATGCCCCGTTCGGTCTTTATGCTACGGTATTATGTGTGCGGGGGTATCGTTTCTTAGATTTGAGTGTTATTTTCTTTGGTTTCATTTGTGACTAAGTTATAGGGTGTGATCCGCCCTATACGTCATTAGTAGGGTTTGTGGATATGAGGTTCTGTTCCTATTTGGAACTGTTAGCAAAACCTCTCCCATCAGATGAAAAAACTTACCAAGATGCACACTTCTTGAAAAAAAACCACCGATGTAAGTCATTGTCAACATGATAAGGTGTCATTTTATGCACTATTTTGGGGTCATTTAACCTCCTAAATCATGCAAATATGCTCAGATTATGTGCTTAAATAAATCGTTTGTTTTTTGTATTTTTAGCACTTAGAAGGCATTTAAGGAAATACACGTGAAACTTGGTCACATTGGAAGAAGAAACGGACAAGATTACGGACTTACACCAAGAATCATCAAGTATTATGTTCACAGAGCGTGGAGACGGCGTCGCAGGCATAAAGCGACGCCGTCGTGATCTATCTAGTGACGGCGTCAAGACGTGGCAGACTTAAAGAGGATCTAGAATCATCTACGTGGAGACAGCGTCAGGATTTCTAAGCAAAGCCGTCGCGTCATTCTAGCAGCTTTGTAGGTCGTTTTTAGGGCCTTAAAACCCTATTGTACTACCTTGAATCCATGTTTTAATCAAATAAGTTATTTATAATCATGATCATTCAATATGTCTATGTGTTGTTTGATTGATTTATCTTCTTGCTTTCTTTATAACATGCGAGGCTAAACCCTCTTTGTATTACTAGATTGCATAAAACTTAGGTTATAGATCCTTTTGATGTTGCTTCTTTTTTATGAATGTGCACGTTGACATGTCTAGGGAAACGTGAGTGTGTAGAAACTTAGGTTGTAGATCCTTTGTATTTATCTATGATTGCATAAAAACCTAAAGTGGGATTTGTAGATCCTTAAGAACCCTATATTAACTACCTTGTAATCGGTTCATGGTTTTAAATCAAATAAGGTTTATTTCTACATAATCATTCAATTTTGTCTGTATCGCTGTGACATTCTATGATCGTTTGATTGTGTAGAAAGTATACATCGATAAAAGTCTTCATAACAACCCTTACCCAATATATTGGTTGAACCCTCCTAAGATATTTCACATGCATTTGAATATACTCTTAGGGGCCTTGTATAGTACTTTATACTACCATTACATGTACGTTACCTTAATGGAATAATAAATAGACGTCTGGCTTTGCTAATCCGTTCAATACTAATAAATACTACACAATCATCACAAGTGTGACAAAGCAACGGATCTAGGCGAAGCAATATAAGGAGTAGTGCATGATTAGGTAAATACATTTGTTTATCATAACGTTATCAACATTAGTTTAGATATTAATTAGTTTAGTAATTAGTTAAACAAACCAACATCTCAAACATAGATTTACCTGCTTTCTATTAAATATAAAAATACAAAAAGAATCTTCCTCTTCAACCCCTAGAATTCTATTAGACCGTGATCAAACCTTCCCAACCTATTCCCCAAGAGAACGATAACAACCCTCGAGTCTTGCCTATACTACACTGCAACGATTAGGTACACTGCCTAGAGAGTTGTAAAACTTTGTGTAAAAGTCCAACGACTACCGCACATCAAGTTTTTGGTACCGCTGAGTGGGGAATAGTTAGGTTTTTATCGTAGTTTAACTTAGTTCTACTCACTTGAATCCTTTTAAGTGAGAATTTAATTTATGTATATTAGCTTTCTCGTAGTCTATATTTTCTTTGTGTTAATTGTTTCGTAATCCATTCCCTCAACCACCCATGGGGAGACAGAATCCTATCCGTACACTTTAGAGATTACTCCAAACTACCACGAGGGCTACATGAATACCATTGAGCTCCTCGTAGGGAAAAATGCGTACCTCTTTTCGAATCCGAACATCCATCCGGTTTGGTGGCAGAAACGATGCCCATTCAAACCGACTTCGGTCTGAGGATCCAGACCAACACCTCAAGGATTTCCTAAAACTTATGGACTCGCTTGACCTTGATGGTGCAAATAAGGAAAGAACAAGCCTGGTTTATTTCAATTTTCCCTTAAAGATCAAGCTAGCAATTGGCTTGAACGTCTTCCAACAGGATCCATCACCACATGGGAGGATCTTACTACCCGATTCCTTGCTCAATTCTTTTCACCGGGAAGGACCGCAAAACTCCGCAATGATATCCTGATGTTTCAACAACATCATGGAGAATCTCTATCCAAAGAATGGACTCATTTCAAAGATTTACTACAAAAAGTCCCTCGTCATGACATCGATCGTTGGCTCCAAATCCAAATTTTTTATGACCATGTCAATCCCGTCACAAGGCGAAGCATTAACCAATCAGCTAGTGGTAAGCTTCGTGACCGAAACATTGAAGAATCCTAGGCATTATTAGAGGACCTATCCCTATATGACAACAAAAGTTAGAACGACCCAAGGGATTTCGCTAAGCCGGTCAAGGCAATCACATTACCTCAAGATGTCCCGAGTACATCCGACAGCCGTCTAATCGAGCTCGAAAATCAAGTCCAACGCTTGATGGAAGCTCATCTTGCTCTGACACAACCTACCCAAATAAACAAAATCACTACCTCATGTGAGATCTACAGTAGTCTCCACGATACTCAGTATTGCTTGGATGATTCTGAGTAAGCTTATGTTGATTACGCATCCTCGCGCACGAACGAAATGGGAGGTAAGAGGTTCACTCCGAACCTAGGGCCAAGAAATTTCAATGATGCAACCAACACCTAGAAGGAGAAACCAAACTTCAACTGGGCACGTTCCCAAACCTTCACTAACCCATAAAACGGATCAATCTCCGTCCACTCCTCTAGCTATCAAATGAGGCTTGAAAAGGCATTACTCGATTTCAACTTTAACCAAGAGAAGAGGTTATCTCACCTAAGAACCCAACTCGGACAACAACAGGATGACATGATTGGAAAGATTAACCTTCTTTAGAAAACTGTTTCCGAAAAACTCAATGACGTATCTACCCCCAAAAATACAGGAAACTCTATGGCCTCCAAGAGCATTGCAGCAATCAGTCATGTTGAAAGGGAGGAGCTAAGAAAGAAAGGAATCAAAAGCCCGTCGAAGTTGTTCTCCCTAAAATATCTCTCTCTTGCATCCATAAAAGAACTAAACAAGAATCCGTCAGCTCCAAAGCGCGTTCACTTCGTTAATTTGATTGTCATCCTCAGCAAGGACAATGATACGTAAGAAGATGTCTCATCAACCAACGTATGCAGACATGACCTCGGTAAAATGACAAGAGGAAATGAAGAGGTAAAGGAGCAAGGAAAGGAGGAAGATGAAATGGAAACCAACGTGGAAGTAAAAGAGGTGATTGAGGAAGAAGAAAGTAAATTTGAAACTAATGAGGAAGTTGAAGAAATACTCGAAGAGGAGGAAGAGGATGAAGATGATAAAAACTTTAACTCATTCCCAACTATGAAGAATTTATCACATCATGAATGGTTATTAAAGAATCCTCGACCCCCGTGGGTAAAGGCGAGAATAAGAGCCGGAAGGCTGAACAACATCAAAATTTCCTGCATGATCGGTCACTTCTTCAAGAAACATGCTTACATAGACCTAGAATCACCAATCAATATCATGTCTAGGCATCAATATAATCAGATCATGACTTATGGGCTTAGATCGAGACAGAAACCGTCAAACCCAAATAAAATTAGCAACTTTGTAGGAATAGAAAGAAATCTAAAAATTTTCATAGGAAGCTTCGCCTACGAATGCGACTTTATGATATTGGAAGATACCACTAGCATTATTGATCGCTTCCTTAGAGAAATGGTATTTGGAAGGCCTTTCATTGATTAAACCGGCGTCTACAATAAAGAAGAAGGAACGGTCATGTTTAAACAAGATAATGAGAAAATCAAATTAAAAATGCCTCACACCATGGAAATATTCAAGCAAACAAGACTTATGGGTGCGAGCATCGATTCCATACCCCCACTTGCCTATGAAGAAAACTTTAGCAATAGAAGGACTCACTATTATCAAATCTTACTCAGTGGGGATGAGTACAGGCAAGACGAAGGAGATAGGAGAGGAGTTAAGCATTTAATGAGGTTAGAAAAAGAGATGATGGACGATAAAGGAGAAGTCACGTAGGAACGTGTGACTTCGAGTCTAGCTACAAGACTCGTAAAATAAAGAAATGCGCTTCTTGGGAGGCAACCCAATTTTACTTTTCCCGCACATTAGGAGTGTCATGTGTTTTATTCTTTTCATTTTATTTTATCATGTTCGAACTCTATCTTGTAATCATGCTTTGTTTTGTTTTTAACCTCGTCTTAATTTCAATCAAATGTATTTTGCAAATAATAAGTGTAGGGGAATTTATCCGGTTTTAGAACCAAGTTCAAGCATGTTAAATACTTTGTTTAGATTAATTCGCGTCAGTGTCAAGTCATATGAGTAAATGGTCAAATCTCAGGTGACTTGACATTCCAAGACCATTTCCTGCACTTGATTCTATAGGTTAATTTTTGTGATGCATTCCAAGACCGCATAGTAAGTAATTAGGATTTGCTTGCTAAGAGGCATTAGGATTAACCCATGTTTTAAACCTGTAATTGTTATGATGGTCACACCGATCATATAACTATCCCATGCCCTTGCCCTGCACTCATTTTTAGTGCAAGATACCCTTAGTACAACCCTCCGATCCTATCCTTTTTCACGGTTCTCGTAATTTTCTGGTTAAGCCAGACTATTAATGAAGAGCATTGTTAACCCTTAAAACAATCGTTACACCCAAATCGCCTTACATATTTTATGCTTGGTGTAGTTGTCGTTGTCTTTGATTACAGGTTATATTTGACGAGAAGAATCTTGGAAGTTCTTAGGAAGTTTCATTGGATGATTCTTAGAGGACGATTTAACCAGTTATCGCATGTTTCTTCTCCATTATTGAGCAAAACCAGGGAGTACTAGTTTCTTTTCCTTGTTTTCTTATCCTTTTAATTCGTTTTTACGGGTACTTTTATAGAACATTGGGGACAATGTTCAACTTAAGTGTAGAGGGAAATAAGCCTTAGAAACTATTCTTTCATTTGCCATTTGCTTTGTCCTTAAAATGATAGGTAATATATCGAAACATAGCATAAGAGGTATTTTGACCCAAATTTAATTTTTTATGACACATATCGACGAAAACTGAGTATTAATAGCATCTCAAGATATGAAAATTATATTACTAGCACAAAAACCCTCAAATTCCACCCCCAAAATGTGAGGTTCGCCCTTAGATATTATACCTTTAGCTTGTTCGAGTTAAGGAGTGAGCAATCATGTGTGTCTATTCCGTCGTTACGGATGTGTATGCGTGGTTTTGTCACCTTTTTTGGAACATTGTAATTGGTTACTTTAGGATTATGAGAGTGTACCGGTATTGTATTAAATTTTAGAACTTGTTATTGTGATGCATCCGCAGACCGCATAGTAAATTATTAAGGAATTACTTGATAAGAGTGCATTATGATAAACCTATGTTTAAAACCTGTAATTGGTATGATGGTCACACCGATCATATAACTATCCCACACCCTTGCCATGCACTCATTTTTAGTGCAGGATACCCCTAGTACAACCCTCCGAGCCTATCCTTTTTCACGGTTCTCGTAATTTTTTGGTTAAGCCGGACTATTAATGAAGAACATTGTCACCCTTAAACCAATCGTTACACCCAAATCGCCTTAGCCCACCTTATATGTACTCACTTTTAGTACATTATTGTGTTTAACCCAAGTAATTAATTTTATACAAACGGTTGTTAAGGTCCTTATCCATGTAAAAACTATTTTGTGACGATTAGGATTCATGGTAGTTATTTATTTAGGCGAAAGAATGGGGAAGAAAACTTAAGTCAATACCCCCCATATATTTGTTTTTTGGATAATCTCCATGTTATTTTGATCCACCTCAAATCGGGTCATTAGTTAGATTGTAAATATCGAGCATGTAAAAGCTCAAGTGTACGGGTATGTGTTGTAAACTCCAAGTTATGATGTATTATGTGTTATTCAAAAAAAAGAAAAAAAGAAAAAAAAAGAGATTGATGTAAATTTATGTGTAGAGTTTGTTATATCTACGTCCCAAGTTTTTGGCTTAGCACCAAACCAGCGTGTATGGATTCATGGTAGTATTTATTTCGCGGAATAATGGGGAAGAAAAGTTAAGTCAATACCCCCATACGTTTGTTAGATGATCTCCATGTTATTTTGATCCACCTCAAATCGGGTCATTAGTTAGATTGTAAATATCAAGCATGTAAAAGCTCAAGTGTAGGGGTACGTGTTATAAACCCCAAGTTATGATGTATTATCTTAATCATTCACAAAAAAATTTGAAAACAAAAAGAAAGAAATTGATGTAGAGTTGTGTAGAGTTTGTATATCTTTGTCTGAGTCTTGGCTTAGCAACCAAACCAGCATGTATTCGTGTAAATAATTAGCTAACCCTTCCACTCCAAATTCACCTAAAGTCACCCAAATGTATCCCATCCGTTTCTGTTTCCATTATATGTTATCTTACACCTACGCCCCACAACCCTTAAAAATACCTCTTAGATAGTAATGAATAATGCTTGCGCCTAGCGGTGGAGGTTTGATCCTTTACCAAACCTATGGTAATCTATATGCTATGACAGGTAATGAGTGCTATTTTCTGTTTCCCTTTATGTTATAATAGGTACTCAATCATTCCTTTTCAGGTATTCAGCGTTTGGAAGGCATTTAGAGGAAATACACGTGACTTGGGCTCATTTGGAGAAGAAACAGACAAGACTATGGACCTACACCAACATCTTCAAGAATTTCTACTCAGAAGCTGAAGACGGTGTCATAGATTACATGTGACGCCGTCACAACTCATACCAAGACGACGTCACAAGATCTCAAGACAACGTTATAATGCACAACCCAGCCCAATATCTATAAGATTCTATTCATGATGGCGTCACGATTAAAACGCGACGCCGTCACAGCCATTTTCCTATATATACAAACCCGAAATCAAGGTTTTAAGTGTGTAACTTTAGAGTAAAAGAAAGGGACGAACCCTAGTTCGTTTAGCAGCTCTTAGGGACGATTTTAGGGCCTCAAAACCTTATTGTACTTTCTTTAATTCATGTTTTAATCAAGTAAGACTATCTTAATCATTCAATATGTCTTGTTGTGTGATTCTTATATGTTCTTGCTTTATCTTTAACATGCTTGGCTAAACCTTCTATTGTGTTTATTTATGATTGTATGAAACCTAGGATGTAGATCTTAGTGGTGTTGCTTCTTGTGATGAATATGCATGTTAGGTCTTAGAAAACCAGCTTTTGTCAGTATCGTTGTTGATGTGTCTAGGAAAACATAATTGTTTAGAAAGGATACCATCGGGTAACAACCTTCATACTACCTTTCCCCTTATATGGTTGATCCACTCTTAATATATTTCAAATGCATTTAATATACTCTTAGGGGCCTTGTAATAGTCTTCATACTACCTTACTTGTGCATTGCCTTAACGAAATATTAAATAGACGGCGGGTTCATGTAATTCGTTCATGACTTAGGAAATAGTTACATAGATCATCACAAGTGTGACAAAGCAACAACACTAGGAGAAGAAATCTAGGGAGTAATACATGATTAAATAAACACAATCTTTTATTATATTGTTATCACCAGTAGCTTAGTTTATATTTAGTTTAATAGCTAAAACCAAACCAACCTCTCAAACATATGATTTACTGCTTTCATAAAATATAAAAACATAAAAATAATCTTCTCTCAACCCCTAGAATTATGTTGGACGTGATCAAGACTTCCCAAACCTATTCTCCTAGAGAACGATAACAACCCCCGAGTCTTGCCTATACTACACTACAACGATTAGGTACACTGCCTAGGTAGTTGTAAAACTTCTTGTAAAAGTCTCTTACGACAACCTCAACAACGTAAGATAGTGAAGTCCCCCTGCAAGACTTCGGTACAAAGTAGGATCCTAAACCCGAACCCAGTTTGGACTTCATATCAACTGGTGTCCGAGAGGGGTTACAATTAACCATGTGTAACACCCCCAAAATACGATACGCAGCGGAATACAACATTTGGGGCGCTACTTCATAATACATACACACGAGTCCTAGGTTAAAGTTCAATGATATATTGTAAACCAAATTATTTTATTTCTATGAGGAAATCAGAGTTCATAGGTCCCAAATAACTTTAGAAATTTTTTTTCTAATAAATCGCAGCACGACTTTTTTACAAATCTCATTTTATAGAATGTACAAATTTTCATTAACAAATGCATGACACATTCCTGATATTGTATTACGTCCCCCCCCCGCCCCCCCCCATCAGGCCATCAACAGCTCCTAAACCTGAGATACATGCTTAAAAATGTCAACAAAACGTTGAGTGAATTCATAGAGTTTACAAATAACAGTCAGAACGCAATATTTGGTTCCACAAAACAATTATAACATTGCTTGCAAGGCAAGTTATATCATGATTTCCACTAACATGAGCCCGTGTACCGAACCTTAACACTTTTATCATTTAGGATAAAATACTGACCGGGAAGTATGCCACTACCCGTAGTCTCAATACAAAATGTCTGTTACAAGGTGTTCACCTTCGGATTCAGACCCCGGACAGGGTTGTCAAACCCAATTGATCTATTTAATGCATTCAGCGTTTACCTCCTCGGTAATTAACGGTCACATAATAAAAGGCATATACTCATAGCAATGAAATCATATCACTGTCAAAACACATCGCGTTCAATTTCCAAAACAACATGTATCCCCCTCGCGGGTTTTAAAACATTTAAAACAGTTCAAAAGCGAGGCTATGAACTCACCTTGATCGAAGCCAAAAATCAAAATAACTGAAACAATCCCAAGGCGTCTCGACAATGGACTTAACCGCGACCTATAATTTATGTCGCTCGATTACTATACAATAAGATATGATCGAATAGTGCGTACATCGCGACTATTAAAACGTTATAGATTCTTCACATGTGAGATAAATTCACTTACGCGTCTTAGATCCTAAATCCCACATAATTGAGCTACGGTCATTCTTTTACTTACACATTAATATACTTTATTGAAAACTTTCTATTTTCGGAAACTTTCTATTTTTGGAAAGTTACTATTTTTGTAAAGTTACCATTTTTAGTAAGTCCCGTCATCTAATAATATATATAATAATATTTATTTATTTCGTCGTACATTCGACACCCAATTTGGTTGTTAATTACTTGTATCGAAGTTATATTTCGTATATTACAAAAGTTACTATTTTTAGACTTTCCAATTTTTAAAACCAATCAACGTTCTCAAAATATTTACTTACATAAGGATATTAATCGATATTATTGTTATAAATCGAATCGCCCTTATAACGTATTGACGTTGATTAAAATCTCCGTTGACTTTTATGTTGACTTTTTATACATATAGTATATTTTATTTTCTACACCACAACTAGTCTAGTCTATTCGTTATTAGGAGTTACAGAACGATCCACCTATCAAAACGTTCATTAGAACGAACTCTATCATATTTCTAAATCAAAAATCAGTTTTTATAATTTCTCGATCCTTGAAAAACGTGCCAAAGTTTTTGCTCGAATTTACATATTATAAAACACGTCAGAACCCATTTTCGACCCAAAAACGATTTCATAACTTATCTAAAATAGCCTATACACGATATCTAATTCGCTCAATCAACCCAATCTAAAATCTAACTAGACGACGTAAGTTCGCGTGGATTAACCACATTTTCATATATCGGAAAACACATATATCACAAGAACAAAGAAAATACAAGTTATTTAGAGATACTCACCAATGGATATTTAAGCGAAGTCGGACTCGATTGAAATCGTTCTTGCTCCCCTTTTGGACCGTAGCAGTCGACCTCGTACACACCCGAACCGAAACCGAACTTTTTCATTTAAACCGAGCTTGCTACAATGTTTTATTTATCATAAAAATCATTACTTCCAACCTATTTCGACCAAACTCGTCCCGAACTCAAACCATAAAAATATCCATTGCATGTCGTATATTTTTAGTGGGATATGTAGGTCTTGATAAGAGGATTAATATTTTGTATACGGATTATATTGCATGTCGGAAAATCATCGGGTTTGGGTTGTATGAGTGGTGGCCGGTCGTGGAGTGCAAAGGGAGGAAGAAACAAAAAAAAATATAAAAGAAACATAAGAGTGTGTGTGGCTTCATATAGAAAAGCACTTTGGCCTATTGTCATTTCTAGTCCCTCTTAAGTTTATAAATATAACACAAGAGGTGTTTGTTTCTTTATATAGCCTACCAAAGGCTCGGGTCACACCACATTCGTAAATATTTTTATTTCGTCCCACTAAATTTAATTTAAAACATTTAATAAGATGTGTACACTTTAAAACGTGAGTCCGGCTCAAGACAAGGAACAAAATGACGAAGTCCGACAAAATATAAATCTCGCAAAATAAAATAAGTTGGGGCGTGTCATAATATTTATGATGCCCAAGACGCTTAACGGTCGCGCGGTCAAACGTTGACTCGCAAATCGACTAAAAATAAAATTTCTCACTTCCGTTTGAAATAAAATACGAAAATAATTATTCTTGACAAATAAAATATTAAATGTCGATGTTCAATCATATGAATTTATAACATAATAATTATGACGTCGAATCCGCGATCGTCATACGCGTCGTAAAACTCGGGTTGTTACATTTCACCCACCTTAAAAAGAGCGCCGCCCCGGTGCTCGGTTCCACTTATTCATCTTAACTTCACTTGCGATGAGAGGGTTTCCTCATCATCGAATGGACTCACATTTTCGTACGCAAAAATCACGCAATATAATACTTGCCTTGACTATTCCGGATGGAAAGTCAACAAAACAAATGATAATTTATAGCAACGAGATCAAAAATATAATTACAATCGCTCTTATCATAAGAGGCAAAATACGCCATAAAATTATCCGATAAAATTTATCACGCCATTCCTAAAAGGAAGGCTTCTAAGACGAAAAATTAACCAAACTCAATTTGGTGATCTTACGAACAAAACCAAGCGCACACCGCTACACAAAACCAAAACATACGTCGCTAACTAAAACCAAAACATACATCAACAATCAAAACCAAAATATACGTCATTATCCAAAACCAAAACATATATCGCCCTTCCGGTCTTATTAAATAATGCACCACCGGTTGCGAAAATATTCCGAAGTACATATGACCCCATTAAACGCATTATAGTACTATTACATACAATCACATAATCACATAATCACTCATTCACTTGATAACTCACACGGTCATTTTTATGATGGGACGCTTTTAATTCTCGGCCTAGCCTTTTTACTTAGGCACATTACACGCTTGCTCATAATCAGCCTTCACAAAAACAATCATGCTCACCCAAAAAAAATAGAAGCCCTAAGCAACCAACGTGCTTAGTTATTAGGAAGCTTAGCACTGGCTTGCTGTCACGGCGAGTTCATACCCAACCGATCAAATTGCTCATTATACTGAGCTTGCCAGATGGCCAAGCTTCTTGGTGATGATCTCGACTTAATCACGGCTAGGTCTTAGCCAACCATAGTCATGCTTGTGGGTTAACAAGCCCCAATCAACAATAGACTATCATGTTTGCGTACCTCTCAAACCAACCTTCATCTACATCCGGGTAAGTATACCCATTCACTCACATCCTAAGCCACATCACGGGCAATACAAAAGCGACATAAGCGCTTACTAACATTCAAAAGCACATAGCACATAAAGCACACTTTTCACATAATTCGGCGGCGATAATCTGCTAGAAAACACATGTTTTCAGGAGACAAATCAAAAACAATCAAGAAAATAATTGAGCATCATGGGCTCGTTGCTCATTTGACGAAGATCGTAATTCCAACTCCAACGTTTCCGCACCGCGACTAGCATAGTCAACTTAGTCCTGACGCGTCACATCAAATCTTAGATGACTCAACTAATCAAGTTGAGACAATTACGCACATTCCTAATCCAATACCGTTTGACTAAGGAGTTAGCTACTTTGATTGTTCCTCCAGGATGGGAACGGATGTCGCCATTCGGCTAGAGTCTCCAATCTTTTCGCCCTTATGCACCCACTAAGTTGTTACGTCAAGGAGTAAGGACCACTACACCTAACCTTAAGTCAGAGGTCGCTTAGTGTCTTATTCTAATCCTCGACGATCCAGGAGTAAGGACCACTACCACCACTTTCCATTTCGAGGAAAGAAGTCTTTTTCACGGCCATCGGTTGCTACATCAATAACAACACACATTTGGTGTAGGAGAAGTCTTCCCTATTCCTTACTTTTAACCTTGGAACTAACCACCTTACCATCCTTTTTCCACGACTTTCGGGTATGTCTATGTGTTCATACACGATGGCACTCTATACCATTACTAGTCCTTGGAAATTTTGTCGTTACGCGGTATGCGGATGTTCAGTCCGACCTCACACCAAGTCTTGCTACAACAAGCATCCGGTTCGCACCCTCGACGACTTAAGTCTACAATTGCTCACTAGCACTCCGACCACACTTGGTCTCGACACATATCTCCATAACAACCGCCGATCTATATTACCACGAACTAGACTTCACTCCTTTCTATACACACTCGTTCCAAACAATATCGTTGGTATTTTCCCTTTGGGACGACTCGATCACAGCGACTCACATGAGACTCTCTCCATGCAGTCAATAGGAGTAAGGTTACTTGCATAAGAATCCGTAGCAGGGGTAAAAACATTTTCTCCTTCCGAAAGCTTGACCCAAACATTTATCCCAATTATCTAGCATTTTAAGGGTGACGATTTACCCGACATAGCGTGGTTCTTCCTAAATTATGCATAGTTGATCAAGGTTATGCATAATTGAGGACCAAACGACGTCATGTCCATCCTTGTCAAAATGTTTCTTTTTCATACGCTACACGCGTAAGTCATTTTCTCGGTATATATATAAAAAAATTAAAATAAACAGAATTATAATTGTTTCAAAAGAAAGAAAAGAAGATAGCATCATTTCATCCTCCATCCTTATTATTTATTTATTTATATATATATATTGTAAGAATCTTTGTTTGACACCATAGAGCCAGTTTATGAAATTTGAAAACACATTTACTATTGTTTACACAAATAGGTTACACAAAAACTTTCAACACACTTTTTACATCGCGACATTCGTTAGCCATACGCACGAATTCGTTAAAGCGGTCCGTAGTTTTAAAATCATCAATCTTCAAAACATCATTTAAAATAGTTTGGTCAACGAGGTCTCGGCAAAGTATCAAAAACACTACCTACTCATGGGATTATGAAACAAGTAACATACAACGTGGCGAAGATGTCGCCAACTGGAATCATTCAACACTCAGGGTCAAGTCAGTCTAGTAACAAGATCACTCAAGGGCAGTAATATCTACAATCACACAAAACTCATAACCAAGAATAACCATAATCTTCCATAACCATAATAATAATAACGGGGGTGATACACATACAACCAAAATTTCCCCAAGAATTACAATCTTCGGTTCCAAGACCGGTACATCTAATCATAATGATTTCTGAATGTCTACTACCAGATCCTACATAAATATCTGAAAGGCTGCGATGTTTACAAAAACAAAATACACTCGACAGCGTGACCTCACTAACTGACACTAGTAGTTTACTATACAAAATGGTCATAATCCAACAAAAAATCAGAACAATAAACAACAAGACTACTGAGGCCCCGAAGGTCTCCTCTCTAAATCGGCGAGGCGTCTATCCATCCCAAATATACACTGCATCAAAGTAGCCTCGCGGCTACTCAACCCGGCAACCAAAGTCTGAAGCTGCTGAATCTGCACGTCTCTATGCTGCACGGCGGCCTATCAAGTCTGCACCTGCTGACTTAATACCGCAATCGTCTCATCCCTTTGGGTCACAGCCTGCTGACCCTGCTCCAGTTTGCTCACCACCTGAACCATCTGAGATGCCATGACCTGCATCTGATCCTCCATAGTAGAAACTCTAGGACCAATCTCCCTAATAGCAATGCTATCAGCCACCTCAGCATCACTCACCATGATCACCTTCTTCACTAGAAACCCATGACCATACTCTAAATTACCCATGCGGGTACATAAATCCTCGATCACTGACGGAGGCACAGGAACTCCAGGTGCTAAGAGGGTAAGGCTTGTCCTTCAGCGCGCTGGTAGATGGACTCCTCCTACCTCGTAGTGCTCGGTGAGGGCATAATGGCATCAAAGGTGTGTGACGGGTGCCATCAACACTCCTCGTTCCCTACGCTATCATCCTCGTTGTATCGAGGCCATCATCGTAAACGTCGTCATCACCAAATACACTGGCTAAGTCTCTCTCGATGTCTACCACTAGGACGACCATCTACTCCTCTACCTCAACTATTGGCTCCGCCAACTCATCGATCACTGGGTTAACCATCGGCTCGTCTACCTCAACGCCTAGAGGCTCGCTCAACCTGCCCAGCACTCCTAACAATGGCACGTCTGCCTCAATCCACCCGTTCATGTTGTTTGGGTTACCATCATAACCTGGCAGCGGTCGAGGCGCAAAGAAGTCATAAGCGGGATGCGGCTCATCCATAGGGAAGTCGAACACACGGTCAGGTGACAAGGCTTAGCCCATGATACTATAAAGAAAAGAAATACTTATATTAGTAGTCATCATATATTAGGATGATTTCATTATATCGCATTAAATGCTTAAAGAAATTAAACTCTTCGCGAGAAGCGAATACCAAGTTATATATATAACCATACATCATAGAACGGACGCCGTGTGTATATATATATATGTGTATAAATATTAATATAGTGATACATTATTATTATCAAGGGTTTTCCCTTGTCAACAATAGATTACAATTAAAGGCATCACACAAGGAATCTAAGGATCAGGAACGACACGCGCGAGGATATCGGACAACGGTAAAAGACTCGTTAAAATTTCCGAATACAGTTGTAGTCCAAGTTTTTGAAAATGACTTAGTTCGCTACAACTCTTTTACTTTTTTTGTTTTTTTTTTTACCTTTTTTTTTTTTTTCTTCTCTTTTCCACCCTATGCCTTTTTTTACCCTTAGTTTCCTTCCTCTTTATGGTCCCTCTGTACACCCCAAAAGAGATTCGCAGCGGAATACAACATTTGGGGCGCTACTTCATAGTACATACATACGAGTCCCAGTAAACGTTCAAATGATATGTTTGTAAAACCAAATTTATTTTATTTATATGAGGAAAATCAGAGTTACATAGGTCCCAAATAACTTTAGAAATTTCTTTTCTAATAAATCGCAGCACGACTTTTTTACAAATCCCATTTTTATAAAATGTACAAATTTTCACCGAGACACAATCCTTGATATCCGCGTTCCGTCCCATCAAGCCATCAACAGCTCCTAAACCTGAGATACATGCTTAAAACGTCAGACAATCGTTGATTGATCATAGTGTTTCAATAAACAGTCATAAGCATATTTCGTTTCCACAAAACAATTATAACATTGCTTGCAAGGCAAGTTATATCATGATTTCCACTAACATGAGCCCGTGTACCGAACCTTAACACTTTTATCATTTAGGATAAAATACTGACCGGGAAGTATGCCACTACCCTTAGTCTCAATACAAAATGTTCGTTACAGTGTGTTCACCATCGGATTCAGACCCTGGACGGGGTTGTCAAACCCAATAGATCTATTTAATGCATTCAGCGTTTACCTCCTCGGTAATTAACGGTCACACAGTAAAAGACATATACTCATAGCAATGAAATCATATCACGTATTAAAACACACCGCGTTCAATTTTCAAAAAAACATGTATCCCCCTTGGGGGTTATAAAACATTTAAAACAGTTTAAATGCGAGGTTATGAACTCACCTTGATTGAAGCCGAAAATCAAAATAACCGAAACAATCTTAATACGTCGCAACAACGAACACAACCGCGACCTACAATTTATGTCGCTTGATTACTATACAATAAGATACGATCTAATAGTGCGTACATCGCAACTATTAAAACTATAAAGATATACATACACATGTGATGAGAAATCCACTTGCATGTCCTAAATCCTAAACCCCATATAATTGAGTTACGGTCACTCTTTTTCTTGCACGTTACAATACTTTATCCGAAACTTTCTATTTTTGGAAAATTACTATTTTCAGAAAGTTAGCATTTTTAGTAAGTCCCGTCATTTAATTATAATTATGGTAATATTTATATATTTCTGCGTACATTCGACACCCAATTTGGTTATTAATTACATGTATCGGAATTATATCCGAATACTACAAAAGTTACTATTTTTAGACTTTCTATTTTTAGAATCGGCCAATGATCGTAAAATACCCGTTGTTCTTAAAATATCCTTTGATATTATTTTATTAACCAAGTTAACCTTTACGACATATTAATGTCGATTAAAATCTCCGTTTGACTTTTACATTGACTTTTTATACATATAGTATATTTATTTTCTACACCGCAACTAGTTAAGTTTATTCGTTTAAAATCATTAACTCCAAAATTCTATTGTCATAATACAATAGTGATATATAAAAACTCGCAAGTTTCATATTAACCCATTTTACATAATAAAGAAAATGTTTGACTTTTATAAATATATACATACTATTACTTAGATCTGACCTGTTCAAAACGACCCGCTATATCACATTTTTCACGACTCAGACTCTAAAGAGATTTTATGCAAATCGACGTTCTGGACAACCTTTTAATTTTAGCCGAGACCTGAATCTCAACATAAAATGACCAAAATGCCCTTACAAGATTCTGCTGGAACTTATTACATTTTTAATAAAGTGCAGAAACTTGACTTTCAGTTTTAACCCGTTATCATGCGATTTTATAACTAATAAACCTCGTGACAAAGTATAACGACATTCCGAACAACTTTTGTGTTTCGCCGGAAGGTTAAAACGGACTCGAAAGTGCTCAAATCGGACTATTAAATTTCTGTCAGCTTTTAACATATTACAAGTGACTTTATTTTCTAGCTGAAAGTGTAAATCTCGATTTCGCTCTAGATTCCTCGTTATTAGGAGTTAGAAGCACCATTTTATATCAAAACGATCGTAAAGATAAACTCTATCATATTTCTCAAATAAAAATTAGAATTTACAAAATATCATGCCTCGTTTTGCGTGTTAAAGTTTCTACCCAGATTTATATGTTACAAAACATGCCAAAAATCCATTTTTGACCAAAAACTCATTCACGACCTATCTAAATGATATTCACATCGTTCAATCATCCCAAATCACAATCTAACTAATCGACGCAAGTTCGCTCGGATTTCATCACATGTAAATATCGAAAACAAAAAATCACAAGAACAAATAAAATACAAGTATTTAGAGATACTCACAATGCTATATAAGCTAAGTCGGACTCGATTAAAATCGTCTTGCTCCTCCCTTTGACCTTAGCCGTGACCTCGGACACAACCCGAAACCGAAACCGAAACTTTTTCATTTAAACCAAGCTTGCTACAATATTTTATTTATCATAAAAACCATTACTTCTAACCCATTTTGACCAAACTCGGCCCGAACTTAAACCATAAAAATACCCATTGCATGTCGTATATTTTTAGTGGGATGTGAATGTCTCAATGAGAGGATTAAGAAAATGTATTTAGATCGTATTGCATGTCAAAAAATTGACGGATTTGGGTGGTGGGAATGGGTGGCCGGTCGTGGAGGAGGAAAAGAGGACAAGGAAAAACCAAGTTTTGTAAAGTATGAAAATGGTGCATATGTCTTCCTTATATAGGAGATAAGTTTGAGAGTTTAACACAAATGGTCCCTCCTTCCTTATTATTCTTTCAAAACTAGTACAAAGGTGTTTGTTTCGTCATTATAGACGACTAAAGACTTAGGTCACACCACATTTGTAAATATTTTTATTCCGTCCCGCTAATTTTAGTTTAAAACATTTAATAAAATTTTAAACCACGTAAGACACGATCTTTAAACACGGTTTTTACAAAAACTCAAGGAAAAGCCATAAAATACAATAATAAAATAATCACGCTCTCGGAGCGATAATATAAATTTTTCTAACTTTTTCAGACGCTAAAAACGACTAGAAACTCAATCACGGCTTGTAATTTCCCAATAAATGGAAATTTTCACCAAACTTTATATAGCATAAACGACTAAAAATCAATTACGTAGTAAAATAATTATCATAGCTCAGGATAAACGTTGACTCGCAAATCGACTAAAAATAAAATTTCTCAATTCCGTTTGAAATAAAATACGAAAATAATTATCCATGACAAATAAAATATCAAACGTCGACGTTCAATCATACAAACTCATAAAATATGAATTATGACGTCGAATCCGCGATTATGATACGCGTCTTAAAACTCGGGTTTTTTACAACTACGGTGTAGTTGCCCCATATAGACTACGCCGTAGTTCAAAGATAGACCAAGGCATAGAAGGAACTACAACATAGCCCAACTCTTTAGCTACGTCGTAGTTATCATGATTCATCAAGGATATACGTGCTTAGGCATAACTATGGTGTAGTCCACCTTTGTGACTACGTCGTAGTTAAAATTTGCTATTAAAGGAAATGTTGCATCAATAAACTACGACGTAGTTCCACACTTATAACTACGCAGTAGTTAGGTCAAAAAAGTATAAATAGAGGCCTATATCCTACACATTAGTATCATTCTTTGAAGAGGAGTTCTAAGAGATCATCTAGGGCTTCTATAGGGCAAGGAATTCGGCCACATTTGTCATTAGTTCAAGGGAGAAATCGCTTTTCTCATACTTTGTATTAAACATCCATCACACAGTTTATAAGATTATAATGTTCATTCAATCCAAGAATTCTTTCATTATGTCTTATGTTATCTGTACTATGAATGGCTAAGCACCTTAAGTGCTAGCCTCGTCATGATGTTGTTATAGTTTTAATGTTTGTTTCCTATTGATTTATCATTTTATTGGATATCCTTATTTCTTGTTGCATGATCCTCAAGTTTTGGTAGTATTGAGGGTAGTGTAGATCCTGCTAAGCCTTTTATTAGGCTTATTAGTTAAATCATGGTTTAATAGGATACTAGGAATAGGTTTGCAACTGTTCTTAGTGTAGGGATTGCTAAAAACACCGCCTGTAGTAAATTAGATACTTAAAAACACGGGAAACTCTTCTTAGAGGGTTTATAATCAAAAAGTCAGATTATC
>BQNB010031579.1:24748-53861 GCA_026074375.1 Tanacetum coccineum | reverse complement strand
TTTCTATGATTATGACTGTTGTACCTTGAAGTAATACCCTAGATTAGCTTCTGCTGCTATATGTAAAAATGGGGGTGTTACAATATGTGATTCTTAAAAGATAGGAAATGCTAAGCCTACCTATTCCTAGGATATTATGAAAAAACTAGCAAACTATGAAGAATTTCATAACTCTCCAGAAAACAGCCCCTTTAAACATTTGGCGCCTCCCCAATATATATGGGACCGCCACATGTATATGGGATCGCCAACAGAGGAAGTCACGAAATTCTTCTTGTTTCCTCTTTTTCAGTATTCCTGTCCTTATCTACTCCAGTCACAGCTATCCTTTCCCAAATAAACCAAATACCTTTTAAATTCCCACTTCTCTAAGCACCATGCTTTGCTTAAAATTCCTCTATTTAACAACATCGTCTCATTTATCCTTCTCACACATAATCACTTCTCATCCTCTAAATTTCTCACTTCTTCTCTTGACTATCATGTCCTCCTCTAGCAAATCCTCTCATGACTACTCACGAAAACACCGAAGGGCAATCCTTGAACCTTGGAGACAAAGTTACAATCTTCCTCCATCACCACCATCTCCTCCACCTAATAGGACTCCACCTACCTCTCCTATAACAACTAGTTATTTATCATCTCCTTCACCTCTACAAAATCTAACTCAAAACCAAATAGCATATGATCTAAATTGTAACACCCCCAAATTGGGTCGCAGCGGAATAATGGTCCGGGGCGTGTTACTTCAAGATCAATAGCACAAGATATATAAGAATGACACAAAAAGTCATTTAAAATGATACATTGGATTTGTTTGAAAGACTTAATACAAAAGCATATAGCTTTACTTAGATATAGCTTTACTTTTCTATTGTTGAATATTCCAAAGTGACAATACATTTCCTCCCAAATATGATGCACCTAAATCTTTTTAAGCGTTGCATCTATCCAAAATATAAACCAATGCATCCCTGGCATCCCATGCCTATTGATCTCCTTAAAACTTTGTAAAAAGTCAACAAAAAATTGTTGGTGACATTCATAAGTTTGATAATAATTCATAATATGCAGGACGCTAAGGCTTTTTAGTGATTAGTGCAAACATGCAGATCTCACAAAACTAGATTACATTTACACTAAGCTAATGAACACTGAAGTCGACAATCTTTCTTGCAATTAAAATCTATATTGCAATTTTACGCCCCGTCCGGATATTTTTACCCTAAACATCCTAAAATCGACATGCTTTATAACGTTCGTCCCAGGTGATAGTAGTCATCCGAACGGGTGAGGTCGTTTCCGAATAATCTATTTTAATTAACATTCGCGCTCACATAATGTAATTTCCCAATTAAATCTATGCATTGGACAGTTCATGTTCATGGGCTTAACTGGGTGTATCGCAACTTAGGGCAAATCAATTGTAATCAATATGAAAATATCAAATTATGTCCAATTTATAAAATAAAGCTTGTGTCCACCCCTAAGTTTATAATATAATCATTGAAAATCATAAAAATTATCGGGCTATGAACTCACCTTTGAGTTCTGATACATCTAAAATATCGCAGATAATAGCGTCAGTTAAAGATCAAATGCAACCTAAATTATCATAGGCTCCGTTATATGTACAAGTACTTGAATCTAATCTTATAAGTTGTTATCCTCGTACTATTCTTTCGGGCTTCATAATAAAGAGCGTATGAACATTGACGCTCGAGGAGTTATGGGACACTTTAAATCGTAAATCCAACAACTCGTCGATACGCCATCCGAAGAGGCCTCATTATGAAACTCCCTAGTAATATAGTACTTTGATAACCACATAATATTCTATATAGCTCAATCACCAACTAATGATTTTGGTAAAATTGTGGTTATATTAATGTTAAAACGTTTTAAATTACGTTTAATAAAACTTAGCATAACTATCGCGTTTTTTTTTTAAACCCGATTCTCGCGTTTCTTTATGTCCATCTTTTCGTTTATTAAGGCGAGGGTTATCGATATTTGATATTTTCTAAATTTTCTCCAATAGATTGATACTGTAATTTTTCTGTTCATGACAAGTATGTGTTTTTATATTGTATTTGTTTGTCGTAAATCCCGTATATGTCATGTTTTATTCGTTTTTAGCTCCGTTTTTAAGGATTATTTTTGAGGTCCGTTCTCGTTTATGAAAGTTCTATATATTTATGAGGTTTACAAAAAATATAACTTTCTGTCATGAATTGTAATTTGAATAAAAAATAGTTTTATAAAAGTATTTAATGTTTGTCAAACTCGCGAAATTCATTAATACTCGTTCGTTTTAATTAAATAAATTACGATTCTAAATTTTTGAATCCTAAAAATGTGTATGTATTTATTAAACAATATTAACCCTTGGCTCTTTTAAATTTTATAAAAATGTTTTTATAAAAATTTACTTACGACTTCGTTTATTAACGTATAACTTGTTTTTAACGTAAATTTTTCGTTATTAATCCGTTTAACAAGTTTCTTACCTTTTCGGAATTGTCGTGAAATAGCACTTTGGGACAGAATGTTTGCATGACATTCTTAAGTTCATTTTTGGCTTTGTTTTTATATTTTACCACTTTATACTTTTGACTAAAGTTTATTCTTTATATATATCATATTCATTATGTATATTAAATCATAATCCCATCAACGTCATTTTGTTCCAATAGTTTTTATGTCCTTCATTAATTCATGATGAGGCAGAACTTTTTAATTTATCCTTTTTACCATAAAGTTCTGTATTGCCATTTTTCTTATAAATCATATGTGTACAAGTTTTCTCATTTTGATATAACCGCATTTAATGTATTATAGCATAAAATTGGTCCATTATTAACCTTAACATGTCATTTGTATTTTTTTCACTTTAAACCATATTATGAATTATTTTAAACCCTAATTTTACCCAATAATCATTTTTACACCAAAATAAACTTGATACAATATTTTCATCATTCTTTCTACATGATGTAAGTAATAAACACACATGTATGTATGTGTGTAAAATGATATTTCAAGTATAAACTTATTTTTCATGAATAAAAAATAAATGGTGATATAAGCTAATAGAATTAACCATATGCATTTAAAAATGAAATATTATGAAGAACATCAAAGAGTTTCAGTGGGCCTTAAGATGTATGATGTGATGATTGAGAATGTGCTAACCCTTGTGTAGCACACAAAACCAAAGCTTGCACAATAAACCCCTACTTTTAACAAAAACCCCTAAATTCCTTTTACTTGTGTTATACTTGAAAGGGTTAGCCAATGCTTGGGGCTCACTTAGAATACTTATAATGGATGTGTATAAGTGTGTATGGGTGTTATACAAAAATTGATTTAGGGGTTTGTGTGGTGGTTGGTTCTTGCCGTAGATAGTATAGGAGCAATAAGGAGGTTATGTTTGATTGTTTTTCTAAGTGTTAAGAATAGCATGAATGCTATCTCTCTTAAGTATTAGATGGCATGTTTGGTGCAACGGTCATGGTCAATGAGTCAAAGTAGGTTCATGTGAATGGGTTCTTGGTCTTAGGTATGGTTCTTAGGTCAAAAGACAAGGTTGGTGGTTTTTAATGAAGTGTATGGTGTCCTTTTTGACCAACAGTGAAGAGTTTACTATATATAAACTTGTATTTAATGGCTAATAAATTTCAGGGTATACCAGATATACATGATATATTTTGCAACTTTTATGTTATTGGGTATAACAAGTGGGTTATTTGTTTGAAGCGTTAAGAAAGAAAAGTTTTTTGTGGTTCCGGGAGTGCCTAAACGTTAATTTATCGCAGAAACGTTTACAACTTTACGTATCCAATATAAAATAAAATGAACAAAGTTAATTACTAGCCTCAAATTAATTTCTAACCCTTGCATTGATGTAAAAATTTAGTGTTTCGTGCCAGTTTTACATTGATACGCTAAAATTTTGGCGTACGCGTTTTAACTTAATGTTCTACATTTTAAGCAAACACCGTACATTTACTAAACAATAATAATTGTTCATTTATTTGCGTCGTCAAAGACTTTGAAAACACAGGGTGTTTTTTTATAAAAAATAAAGACTTCCCCCTTTTTTAAACAGAGCCTTGTCCTCAAGGCTCACAATGCATAGCACCTTGACGCGGCTTTTGTGTCTTGGTGATGTGGTTGTGGATATTTCTTCTTGAATTGGTCTTCACAGCTTCCCTCGGTGTACTACAGGGAAACTTCTGGAGTTCCATCGAACTATTGACCATTGGGATCCGACTTTCGTCAACCGTTTTAAACTTTCGGTCCACTATTTCTATCCGGTTCCTCAACAAAATGGAGTTTGTCGTCCATTAATTAAGTCCATCCACGGAACGGTAAGGTTCATCGGCATGGACACTTTTTCAGATTAGATACATGAATGTATTTTGGACTTGCTCTCATCTTCTGGGAAGTTTCAAGCTTGTACGCAACTTCTCCAAACCCTTCTATCACATTTAATTCGGGTCCTACATACCTAGGGTTCACTTCCATCGTTTGCCAAAACGTCGACTCCTTTCCAAGGCGAGGGAACCTTAAGCATAAATTTGTCCCCGACTTGGAATTCCATTGGTTTACGCTTTCAAGTCAGCGTAACCTATTCTGTCGGATCACGAGCGACTTGAATCCTTTGTTTGATATGGATGATCTTCTCGTGGTCTCTTGGATCAGTTCTGGACTGATGTTATTTGAGCTTCTCCAACGTCAGTCCAACAAACCGTATCGTGAACGACACTTCCGACCATAAAGTGCTTCAAATGGTGCGCATTGTTAATAGCGTGATAGCTATTGTTGTATTTGAAAAACTCGACTAATGGCAAATGGTTTAACAACCCTTTCCTAAAGTCGATTGCATAAGCACGAACATATCCTCGTGTGTTTGATAGGTCCTCTCGGCTTTGCCCAAGTCGGTTTGTAGATGGTACGCAACAGTTATCATATCTACAATTTGTACCTAAAGCGTTATGAAGTGATCTCCAGAAATTGGATGCGAATCGTGGGTCTCGATCGCAAATGATTAAGACGGTTATCCATGCCTCGTGTCACACTTCCTTTAAGTACAATCTCGCAAGTTTATCCAAAGGATCGGTCTCTCTCATTGGTGTGATGTTCAACAGGACTTATGTGTGTCGGTCAACGATCACCAAATTGTATCATAGCTTGAGACGTCTTAGGAAGCTGGTGAAATATATCATGGTTTGATGTTATCCACCACTTACATTCGGGTAATCTTAGGGGCTTTGTACCAAACTCAATCTGACGGCCTTTTGAATATTTTCGGCTGGCAACTTTGCACAGCGTCAAACACTGGTTAACATATAAGTGGCTTGTCTCGGCACTTTCATGTTGGGCCCACCTATATAACTTCTTCATGTCCTTGGTAACATTTTGGTCGGAAGCCCGGTTGAATTTGTCGTATTTTGATTTATGGGTTTCGTGCATTTGATCACACTCCGTAAATTCGCCATATCAAGGTATCCAGCTTCTGCCATTGTGGCACAGGGTTCCTGCCATTGAGGCATAGGGTTCCATCCGCACGTGGTTCCAACTTTTGTTCTCTAATAGCTTCTGGAAATTTAGCATTTTCAACCAACATTCCCCCAACGTCTTCACTCTTAATGTTCTCGGGTTTTCGCGCTTCGGTCTGAGCATTTAAGATCTGTTTGGGAAGATCCAAACTAATAGTCATAACCAAGGCTCGAACTCTTAGCGGTGGTTCTCGTTCTTTCCTGCTTAAAGCATCAGCAACGACATTTGCTTTCCCCGGGTGATAACGAATATCGCAATCGTAATCACTTAGCAACTCTAACCATCGGCGTTGCCTCATGTTCAACTCTTTTTGATCTAAAATGTGTTGCAAACTCTTGTGATCGGTGAACACCGTACACTTAGTTCCATATAAATAATGTCTCCAGATCTTGAGAGCGAACACCACTGCACCGAGTTCTAAATCATGAGTCGTGTAGTTTTTCTCATGAATTTTTAACTGGCGTGATGCATAAGAAATCACCTTCTCTCTTTGCATCAACACAGCGCCCAAACCTTTCTTTGAAGCGTCGCAGTATGCGATGAAATCTTCGCTTCCTTCAGGTAATGCAAGGATTGGTGCACTGCACAACTTTTGCTTCAACAGTTGAAAAGCTGCTTCTTGCTTATCGCCCCACTCAAACTTGACCTTCTTTTGAGTAAGCTTGGTCATGGGTTTTGCGATCTTTGAAAACCCTTCAATGAATCTTCGATAGTATCCAGCAAGACCTAAAAATTGACGAATCTCCGTTGGTGACTTAGGAGATGCCCAATCTTTAATGGATTCAATCTTGGCTGGATCCACATGAATTCCTTCACTATCGATCACATGACCGAGGAATTGTACTTTGGGAATCCAAAATTCGCACTTGGAAAATTTTGCATACAACTCCTCTTTCTTCAACAACTCCAATATTATCTTCAGATGCTCTTCGTGCTCTTGCTTGTTCTTGGAATAGATCAAAATATCATCAATAAAGACAATTACGAATTTGTCCAGATATGGTTTGCATACTCGGTTCATGAGGTCCATAAACACAGCAGGTGCGTTGGTCAAACCAAACGGCATCACTTGGAATTCGTAATGTCCATATCGAGTTCTGAAGGCAGTCTTCGGAATGTCTTCTTCTCGAACCCTCAATTGGTGATATCCTGACCTTAGGTCGATTTTCGAGTAGACACTCGACCCTTGGAGTTGATCAAATAGATCATCAATTCTTGGGAGCGGATAACGGTTCTTCACCGTTAGTTTATTTAGTTCCCGGTAATCAATGCACATCCGGAATGATCCGTCTTTCTTCTTGACAAACAAGACCGGAGCTCCCCAAGGTGAGGAACTGGGTCTTATAAAGCCTTTATCGGACAGTTCTTTCAGTTGCTCAGATAACTCTTTCATCTCGGAAGGCGCCAATCGATAAGGCGCTCGAGCTACAGGTGCAGCACCAGGTACCAAATCAATTTGGAACTCCACTTGTCGAGTCGGAGGAAGACCCGGCAAGTCTTCAGGAAATACTTCAGGAAAGTCCTGAACTATTGGTACGTCTTCAAGTCGCTTCTTCTCCGACTTATCTTCAACCTCTTTCGTAGTAACATGTGCCAGAAAGATAGGAAACCCTTTTTCCATGTACTTTTGCGTTTTAGTGCACGAAATGATGTTTAATCGTGTCACATTTCCCTGGGTACTTCCATCACCGTGTATGATTAAGGTTTTATTCTTCCAGGGAATGCGAACAATCTTCTCGGCACAATCGATAACGGCACTGTATTTTGACAACCAGTCCATGCCAATTATGACGTCGAAACTACCCATCTCTACCGGCATTAGGTTGATGTTGAATGGATGGTTCCGAAGGTTTAACGTACAACCCATTAATATAGTATTCACTCCAATTATCCTACCGTCAGCTAGCTCAACGTTGTAACCATGATTTAGTGTATTGGGGATGATATCAAGCAAGGTACTAAATGCAGTAGATACGAAACTCTTATCGGCACCAGTATCAAATAAGATGTAAGCATAACGGTTGTTTAGAAGGAACGTACCCGCAACGATGTTGTCTGGGTTTGCCCCCGCATTTCCAACCGCATACACCTTCGCTGGAGCCCTGTCATTTCCAGCTTGATTACCACGGTCATTGTTTCTCAGTCTTGGACAGTTACTTTTAAAATGACCTTGAGCTCCACACTCAAAGCAACCATTGCCCTGCTGATTATTGTTGTTGTTGTTACGGTTGTTGTTGTTGTTGGCAGACCGTATCCTACAGTCCCTGGTCAGATGGCCAACCCTATTGCAGTTACTACACCTAGGTGGACAAGGACCTGCTTCATGATGGCAATTACACTTGGAACATAGAGGCTTAGACCCGGCATATGATTTCCTGTCACTATTGCCTACAGTGTAGGCCTGGCCTGTGTTCTGCCTCTTATTCTATTGGTTTTGATTGTTCTTGGAAAGATCATCATTCTTTCTTTTCCTTTCTGCCTAACGTTCAACATAAGCATGGGTCTTATCCTCCATCAACTCAGTTGTAAACTCAATAACTTCTTGCATGGTCTTCTTTGGCTTTGAAGCTACGATGTTTCCATGGATCATGTCGGGCAATCCCCCGACATACCTTTCAATTTTATCCGCCTCCTCAGGGAACATTCTAACACACAGTAGTGCTAGCTCTTGAAAACGTTGGTTGTACTTGACCACATCATACCTTATTCCCTTCAAGTTCCACAACTCAGCTTCTACTTCTTCATTTCATTTCGTGGGCAATACTTATCAGTCCATTCTTTCCTTCAGATTACCCAAGTCATTGAATAAGCAACATCATGATAATAGTCATAACAATGGGTATTCACCATGTCAAGGCACCTGCTAGAAAACAAGTACAGTAGTCAAATTTGATCCGAGTTTTCCGCCGAGCAGATTGCTTATTCGAAAGACAGTCTCTATTCTTCAAACCATTGAGTAACTCAACCAATCCACGGTGCCCTGTAAGTACGAGAGGTTTGCACTTACATGAAATCTTGTTAAGTTCACTCTCGAGTAACGCTTCAGTCCCCTGACACCCGTTCCGAAGAATGGCTATCATTGCCAATCCTATTTGAGTCAAGTGCAGCCAAAGGCGGCACTGACTCCTTGACTGAATCATAGCTTGGAGTTGCATAGTGACATTAGTGGTTTGTGTTGCTGTGGGGCTGGTGTTGTCGTTGCTCCGTGTTGACCTCGTGGCACTTTAGGTGCCATTATTCTCAATCATAAGAAAATGCAATAACCGTTAGATTTCAAAAATCATAACCACAACATGACATATCCATTATACTAAAGTGAGATCGCATCAACACAGTGAAATGTACAAGCTACAATTGTATTAAACAATGATTATAACAAAATCGACATTATTCTTCACAAATTTCGATTTTAAACAGACATAATACATCATTCCATATAGTAACTGGAAAACATACATGTTGTTCTGGATACAAAAATGTACATAATGTTAGTTCCAACAAAAGAAAACATAATAACCCTAAGCTAACTAGCCGGGATTTCCCCCGTAACACTTAGTAGGCTACATAAAAAAAATAAAAAATGACTAGCCATAACAAAGTCGCTAATCTAAGAACTGCTACCACACTCTGGCAGCTCCGGTAGTGCAGGACCCCCCAGTTGGGTCCCTGCTGTCCCTGTAAGGCTGTTCACCTCCCCTGTCAATTTCATCACCTTTCCCTAATAAGTCTGTCACCTGCTCCTGCAGGGTGGGTGACAGAGCCTGGAGTGGAATCGTCTCCCTCTGTAGTGTCTGTACAGCAGTCAGGGTCTGAATAATCTGCTGCTGTCGCGTGCGGTCAGCAGCTCTTAACTCTCTCATCTCTTCCCGCCTCCTGCGGTCCGTCTCCAACAAATCTGACATCGCTCTCTGCCTCCTTCGGTCCGCTGATTGTAACTCTGCGATCTCTGCCATCTGCGCATGCACTGTGGTGCGTAGAGATATAACCCCTCCATGAGCAAGATCGCTCGCATCCATCGCTCGTCCCCACGCCTCTCTCGACATCCCAGCCTCAGTCTCCATGAGCTGACGTGTATGTGCATGAGTACGTCTATCCCGAAACAACATATTGACCCGACCGGCCAATAACTGTCTCTGTCCCTGCTCATCATCCAACCTCGTGTAGATCTCATCTGTATCTCGCCTAACCAACGACTCAAACTCTCTCATGTGGTGCTCCCAAACTCTGTATCATTACTAACCGGAGATCCCTGTAATTCGCCAACGATCTCGTCCCATGAATCTGTAATCCCATATCCAACGTACCTCTCAGGGTCACGTCTAACCTAGCCCTATCCATAGTGGCGACAAAACCGTAATCTGCCCTAAAACCTCCCATCTTTTGCTAGCAGCAGCAGCGCGGAGCTTCTCTCCGACTCATACCCGTAGACCTAGTGCGAGACCTAATCCCATCCGAGGTGGTAGGTAACCTCGGGTCTGTCAGATGGTATTAACAGTTGGTGGGAATGAATATAGGAGCTAATGTGGGCATGGTTGGTTGGTCCATCTGTCTGGTGGGAGAGTATGAAAGGTGTGTAATTGGTAATGAATGGGAGGTAGCTGCACCTCATCTCGTCAATCTTAATCGTAGCAGCTCGATACCCAATGATCGAATATGACTAGTAGGGCGTGTGCTGTCAATACTGGTGGAGGTGGTGATAATGGGACAGGAATCTGTGGTGGTGATGAAGACCATGGAGATAGTGGTGATGCTGGTGGGGAAGATATAGCAAGTAATCTGGCAACCTCAGAATCAGACCATGCTGGTACCGGTAATGGCTCTGGAATAGTAATCCTAGCAGTCATACGGTATGCAGGGTGAGGTGGTGGTGTAGCTGCAGACTCATCGGTCTCAAATGCTTCAGTTCTCCTCCGCAATAGGGCATGTAGCTGGTAAGCAAACAACTACTGGGTAGGCAGGAGCTAGGTGCTCCTCCTCGTCAATCTCAACATCCATCTCGTCATCCTCATCCTCCTCATCAGCCTCGATATCCATATCGTCATCCTCATCCTCCTCAATGTCCATCTCATCGTCTCCATCATCTCCTCCATCAGCAGGATAGTCAATAGGATCCTCCTCAGGGTCCTCATCGCCATCCTCCTCCGGATCTGCCTCAGGATCAGACTCCGGCACATAATCTGGTGACTGTGCAATAGGTGAGGCATCCTCAGCATACGGCTGTCCTCAGGTGAAGGTGTGCAATCTTGAACTCTGTCATTGGCTCTAGGTGAACTATATCCGAATAATTCCTTATATGGACTGAGATCCTCTGTGTGTTGTAACCCTTGTTCGTCCGAATCCGACATGACTGAATCTGAAAATTCAAATATCTTATATTAGAATTTTAATATCATACTCTTATAGTATATACATTTATATCTTTTAACATGTATATCAATTATGTATGCATCTAGTTAACCAACTAATGAACAGGCAGTGTATGCATGAATGTATGCACATATGTATGTCCCGTGTAATCCCTTTGTTTATAAAAACAACTCTTGAAAACGGTTATAGTCCAGCAAAAACATTTGACCTGGTTCTCTATAACCTTGGCTCTTGATACCAATCTGTAACACCCCCAAATTGGGTCGCAGCGGAATATGGGTCCGGGGCGTGTTACTTTATGGATCAACAACACAAGAGATATATAGAACGACCAAAAAAGTCGTTTGAAAATGATACATTGGATTTAACAAAGTCCATTGTACAAAGCCCGTAGCTTAATTGTTCACTTTAATCAAATACAAAGATTTTTCAGCCAGAACAGATAACAAAATGAAATGCGACAAAATCTTTAATGCAAGACATCCAAATCAAAAACCACCAATGTACCATCGCACTGTGCTTATTAATCCCAGAAAAACATTGCTTTAAAACGTCAACAATATGTTGGAGAATTCATAGGTTTGATAAATCATTATATTGTAGGACCACAAGATTCCCCAAGTGTAGGATAATGCACCAGATGCATATATCAATAAATGGTAATTACTTTGCTCTAATCTCATGACACTGATGGCTATTTACATGTATGGATGCCAAATTAATGGCCGTTTGCCCGTAGTGGATGTTCTAACCCGCAACATCCTATGCTCGACATGGTATAACGTTCTTTCACTGGAGATTAGCTAAACACCCGCACGGGTGCAAACCCAATAGATCTATAATAAACATTCGCCTCATCAATTAACATTTCATGATAATGTCCATCATATAGTGGGTTATCGCTACTTAGGCAACATGTAATCATAATATAAAACTTAACCACTTGTGACCATTTGTAAAACATAGCATGTTTTTCACGCCCAAAAACCTTTGTAAAAAACAAAAGCATGTTAAAATGTGGGTCTATGAACGCACCTGATGTGAGTAATGCCGAGTGTATCACAATTTAACTCCCACGCGAATTGATGCAAATGCAACCTAATTAAATAAGGTCTTATAAGTAGAGTACTTAAACAAAACAATATTGAATATAATCCTAAAGATGTTACATCGTACTATCTTTCGGGGCAATCATAATTAAAGAGGTCATGACATGACGTTCGAGGAGTTAGGACACTTATAAATCGTAAAATCCAACAACACGTCGAAACGCCATCCGAAGAGGCCTCATTATGAAACTCCCTAGTAAATAGTACTTTGATTAACCACATAAAATCTATATAGCTCAATCACCACTAATGGTTTTAGAAAAATTGTGTTAATAGTTAAAACGTTTATAATTACCGTTTTAGTAAAACTGGCGTAACTTTCGCGTTTTAAGCCCGATTCTCGCGTTTCTTATGTCCATCTTTTCGTATTAAGACGAGTTATCATAAATTGACATTTTCAAATTTCGGACCTGCTGGTGAACAGTAGAAAATTACTGTTCACATCAGACCTTATGTAATATTTATCGAATAATAGACGTAAAACCCGAGAATCACGTCTTTTATCGTTATAGCTCCGTTTATTAACGATTCTTTCGAGGACGTTCTCGTATATAAAGTTCTTATATTTATGAGGTTTACAAAAATTAAATTTCTTCATGACCAGTAACTTTATAAAAATAGTTTTATAAAAGTATTAATTGTCGTAAACTTGCGAAATTCATAAAACTCGTTTCGTTATTAAATGAAAAATTACGATCTTATCATTTTGTAATCCTAAAAAACTAGGTATTATTTTTATAAAAATACTAACCCTATGCTGTTTGAAATTTTATAAAATGTTTTAATAAAAATTTATTTTACGACTTTCTTTTATTAACGTATAACATTTTTTTAACGTAACTTTTTCGTTATTAAACGTTTAACAAGTTTCTTACTTTTTCGGAATGTCGTGAAATTGAATGTATCATTAAAAAATATAAAATAAGTATGCAAAAATTCGAATTTGGGGACAGCAACTTTGCTTGTGGAGCATTGTGACATCCATTTGTAACCTTTTCTTTTTATTCTTTACTACTTTTGTATTTTTATCACAACTCATATATCTATATATATTATAAATTCATACATATATTAAAATGTCTATTGTCCATATTATCCCTCATGTGTCCAAGTTTAACTTAATGTCAACAAATCCCTTAAAACTATTTTAAAACCATAACATTACTAAATGTAAACTATAATTTTACTAGTTTTCTCAATAATCTATTTTATACATAACCAAGTGTGTACAAGTATAATTCTTTCCATAGACTTTTATTTTAGTGTTAAATTGGAACATGATTAAAAGTCCATAATCAATATTAACATGTCTTATGTATTTCTTTAAGTTGAAACATATTATGAAACCATTAAAACCTTAATTAACTCATAATCATGTTTACACCAAAACAATATGATACAACATTTTCTCATCCTTTTTAAACGTAATGTAGTAATAACATAACAGGTATATAAGGAAATCCATGTGGTCATGTCAAGTGAAAACTTATTTTCAAGATTAAAAACCTAAATGGTGATTTAAGCTAAAATAGAAATTACATATGCATAAAAATGAAAATTATAGCAACATAAAGAGTTTAAATGGACCTTAAGAAGAATGATGGTGATGATGAACAAGTGCTAAACCCTTGTTTAGCCACAAAACCAAACTTGCACTTTTATAAACCCTTACTTTCCTTAATAAACCCTAGCATTACTTTTCTGATTATAACTTGAAATGGTTAACAATGCTTGCAAATGTCTTAGTACAACTAGGATATGTGTATATATAAAGAAGTGTAAGGTTGTATAAAATTTTGTATGGATATTAGTTGGGTGGTGGTTTTGTTGCCGTGGAGCCTATATGGAAGCCAAGAGAGGTTTTGTAAATTTTTTATCTAAGTGTAATGTGTATAAGAGTTATGCTATGTTATGTTTTGTATATAAGATGTATATTGTTCAAGAGACATAAGGGTGTCCAAGGATGGCCAAGTCTTAGTCATCGGGTCAAGGTATGGCTCTTGGTCAAGGTAAGGGTAGGAATGTGGTTGACAATGATAGGTATGGTATGTAGATTTGGGACCAGATGCAAGTATTATGTCAATTTTCATGTTATCTTTGTACATGAGTAAGTCTAATTCGGGGCAAAACAAAGAATATAATATATATTTATGTAAATTTTATGTATTGGGTATAAAAGTGGGTATTTGTTGAAGCGTAGAAAAGTTTTCGTGGTTCCGGGAGTGCCTAAACGCAATTTATCGCGAAACGTATACACTTTACGTATCCGATAAAAATAAAATGAACAAGGTTATTAATTATCCTCAAAATAATTATATAACCCTTGCTTATTTAAACATTAATTGTTTGATGCCCGTTTACATTGAACGCTAGATTTATGTGGCGTACGCGATTTAACTTAACCGATTACAATTTTAAGCAAACACTACAAAACAAAAATAAATAGCACATTATTGACAGTCGTCAAAAGACTTGAAAAGCACAGGGTGTATAGGAATGAATCTTAAGACAAATGTGAGAAAGATTCCAGAGTTGGTAACCATATGTCCCACTATGGGCCGGAATATGAGAAAATGTATGTAAGTTTCATCTGTGGATGCCTCGAAGTATTGAAGTGAATGTACCACCTCTAAAACCTCATACTCTAGAAGGATAGCCATTAACATATCCCAAAGGCTAATGGATCAGGTAACAAAGCACACTCTGGTGCAAGTATCAAGTGATCACAAACGAAAGTTTGACGACAGAAGAACTTTCAATAACAACAAGTACCGTAACATCAACATCAACAACCGCTACAATAATCACCAACCATAACAGAACAGAAGACTATAAACCTTCAGGTGTTATGCTGTCACTCCAACTGAAAACAATGGGTATATTGGAAACCGTCCCTTGTGTAAGAAATGCACTCTGTATCACACAGGACCTTGCAATGTTAAGTGTAATACTTATAACAAGGTGGGCCATCTGACTAAGAACTGCAGAAACAAAAGGCCAGCCACTAGAAGTAATCTGCTACTAGTGATAGTTACTTGTCATGCCTGTGTCGATAAAGGGCATTATACAAATCAGTGCTGAAAGACCACCAACAATAATGCCCAGGGAAGAGCCTACATGTTAAGGGAAGAGGGAATACTTACCAAGACCCGAACGTAGTCACGGGTATGTTCCTTCAAAACCAACATCTAGCTAGAGTATTATTTGATTCTGGAGCCGATAAAAGCATCGTAACATATCTCTTGCCTCTATGCTAAATATTCTACCTATTACAATAGACACCTTTTATAATATCGAAATGGCTGACGGACACTTAGTAAGCACAAACACCTTTATTTAGGGTGCAACTCTGACCTTGTTAAACCAACCTTTCAAAATTGATCTTATACCGATCAAACTCGATATTTTCGACATCGTTATTGGTATGGATTGGCTATCTAAGTATCATGCTAGAATTATTTATGACGAGAAAGTCATCCACATCCCAATCAACGATGAAACTTTAATCATTCGAGGTGACCAAAGTAAAACCAAACTAAATCTCATATCCCCTATAAAAACTGAAACATTTATATCCCGAGGTTTTTAAGTTTTCGTAATCTAAGTAATGGAAAAAAAAGTCAGACGAGAAAAGACTAAAAGATATCCCGGTAGTCAGAGAATTTCCAGAAGTTTTTCCTGAAGATCTACTTGGCCTTCCTCCCATTCGCCAGGTAGAATTAAATATCGATCTAATTCCAGTAGTGGCACCTATATCCCGAGCACCCTTATAGATTAGCTTCCTTCAAAATATAGGAACTAACTAACCAACTTAAGAGTTAGCAGACCGAGTTTTATCCGACCAGTACTTCAACCTGGGTAGTCTCTTGTCTTATTTTTATCAAAAGAAAGACGGATATTTCAGAAATGTATCGACTATCATGAGTCGAAATAAACTTACCGTAAAGAATCTTAACCCATTACCCAGGATTGATGACTTATTTGACCAACTTCAAGGTTCGAGTGTCTACTCGAAGATTGACTTAAGATCAAGCTATCATCAACTAAGAGTCAGGGATGAAGATATTCCTAAGACTGCCTTCAAAACGAGGTACATACACTATAAATTTCAATTGATGCCATTTGGTTTAACTAACGCACCTGCTATATTCATGGATCTTATGAATCGTGTGTGTAAACCATACTTGGATAAATTTGTGATAGTGTTCATCGATGATATTCTCATCTACTCTCGTAACAAAGAAGAGCACGCAAATCATCTATGAATATATCCTAAATTACTCGAAGAAAGAGAAGTTGTATGCCAAGTTCTCCAAGTGTGATCTCTGATTCCGTATCGTGGCAATTTCTTGGACACTTAATTGATAATCAAGGACTTCATGTTAACCTCGCCAAAATGGAAGCAGTTAAGAATTGGCGAATCTCCTACTACACCCATAGAAATACGTCAATTCTTAGGACTCTCCAGTTATTATCGGAGATTTATTAAAGATTTCTCAAAGATTGCAAAGTCTTTGACTGAATTAACCCAGAAAAACAAGAGTATATCTAGGTAAAGACCAATGAGATAGCTTTTCAAATGCTTAAACAGAAATCTATGTGAAGCTCCATCTTAGGCAATTACCAAAAGGAATGCATTTTGTTTGTTTACTAAGATTCATCTCATCAAGGCCTGTGGAGCGTTGTTAAGCCAAAGAGAGAAGGTTATTGGTAATGTGCTTAAATACCACATGACCTAAGAATACACCTTTAAAAACAAGCTAAAATAACCCAAAAAACTGACTAAAATGCCAAATATATGCTTGTTTTGCTAATTGTATTGTGCAGGAACGGATATCTAAGAAAAAGACGAAAAACAAAGCCAAATCGAAGCCGGAAAGTCAATCAAGTCAAAAAGTCAACAGAAAAGTCAACTGGTCAAAGTCCAAGTCAACCCCAAGTCAGAACCCCGGGCCAAAGTCAAATAAATATAAGTTGTATGGTTAGGGGCGCATGAAACACTGCAGAGTTATGTATTCCGCCCAACCCTAAACGTTATATAAAAAAAAGAAAAGAGAAGGACCATTTTGTCATTTACTCAAAGTAACAAGTGGGGGGGCAAAACTGCCAACCCCCCTAACTTGTATACACAAAGGACGAGCTTTGCAACTACTTATATAACTCTTGGGGACTTGTTTTGCCAAGTCCCCAAAGTTATATAACCACAGGGACGAAATGTGCAAACACACACACACTCATGGAGAGAGCGAGTAGGCGTTGGTGTGCCGCGGGTTTTTGCAAAGAGTGAAAGCTCACTCCTTTCTCTCTTCTCTATCTCTAACTCTCTCCTCTCTTTTCCCCCCAAGAAACACCTGCACGGGTGGTATTGTATACCCTTATTTATACCCACCATGAGAGAGTAGTCACCACCCACCATGGATATCAATCCCCCCTCCTCCACTACCCTTCCCAGCAACAAAGATCCAACTTTGGCAATCCCACACCTCCGCAAAGACCAAATTCGATGGCCGAGATGTGATTTTAAAGATTGGAAGGGCAAGATTAATGCGGCCAGAACAACTCTCACAAAACAAACACACCTGTGTTGTGTAGGTGTCTACAAACCACACACAGCAAAGACAAAGAAGAAACAAAGCGCGCGCGACGGTAGCTTTTGTGTGTGCGGCGTATAATAGCCTTGTAAGCCATTATGGGTAAAATGCCAATGTTTAAGCAAGTATTTAATTCAAGTTTTAGTCGTTTTTTCTTATAGTTTAAAGTGTTTTAAAGTTAATGTCTTTTATGCATTTGTAATTCTCAAATTTTTTAAGTGGAAAATTAAGCGACTTTGACTCTATAAGCTCTCAATAGCTCATTAAAGCTTATTCTTTGTTAATAACTCAATTCACTGTAAAGCTTGTATAAGCCACTCTACTCTATACACAGAGTTTTTATTTAAATTTATTCCATAAATGATCCTTGAGTGTGATTTGGAAGCATAATGGAGAAATAAGCTCTAATATAATCCCTTATTTGAACTTATTGATCATGGAAGAATGCAAGGGCCCATTAGGACAGGTTTTTTAGGCCAGATTATTTTTTTTCTCACCCAGAAAGAGTGCCTTGTCTCTGGAGACAACAAAAGCCAAGGTTACAACTCTCAATTTCCAATTAGCTTAATTTTTTTTAGACACTAGCTTATTTGCTTTCAATTTATTTATAAACATTAGTTTTAGGCTTATTATTCGGCTGTTGAAGAGTTATTAATGCAGTGAGAGTAGAGTCTCTATCTCTCTCTAGCATATATCTTAAAAATTGCCATAATCTCTATCTATCCTCTCACTCACACTAGTAGAATAACTTGCTGATTGTTCTTATTAAGCTAGGACTGTTGTTTTAAAATATCCGAATATAGGAATAATATAGGTTAGTTGTTGTTTTATGGGGTGTGTAGTAATGGGTGGTTTTAAGTGGGGTAGTGTGTTATAAATAGAGGTGGGGGGGGGGGGAGCGATGGGTGGTTTGGGGTGAGAGATGAGAGAGAGGGTGTGGTTGGTGCTATAGGTTTAAAAGGTAATTATGGGAGTTGGAATGGGTTATGGGTGTATGTGGTATAAGTTTTGAGTATTGTTTTTAGTATACTTGTAATATGGTGTTTTTTATTTTTAGTTGGAAAATTGATTTTCCCAAGTTTTTCTAAACCTCTTTGAACTGTGAAGTTTTTAAGGATCCCCACAAGTGCTTATTTTGATTAAGCACATTGTGGTTTAAGAGAGTGAGATGTGTTCAAATAGAGTGTGTTTAGTGTGTCTAAACAGAGGCGAGAGCACGATACACTCTAGAGAGTCATATAGACTTGATCTCGTAGTTCTCTCTAACACCAGCCTTTTTTTCTGTCACAGTTGTAAAAAAAAAACCAAAAGCCTTTTCATTCACAAAAATAAGCAAGTAAAATTAATGTTCAATATGGCCTCGGTGAAAATTGGGTGCACTAGCCCCTTGATATAGCACTAATAGGTTTGAGCTTATTGGGGGGGATTTTAGACGCTTATTTGACATCTTAAAAAAAGCTGTCAAAAAAGCCCTTTGGCATTGCCATAAAGTTCCCCTGGTGCAAAGGTGGGAACTTAGGCTTATTGTTCTCAGCCTTTAAGCCAACTTAAGCCCAAGTATTTGGCTTATTTTAAGAGCTTATAAGCCCTAGTATAAGTCTTTTCAAGTTCAGCGCCATTGATAAGCTTATTTTGGTGCTTATTGAGGAATACCTCACACTCTTGCGCGAGCGAGGTGGCTTGTTTATTGTAACTATAGGGGGCGAAGGGATCATATCGTGGGTGCGATATGAGAGGTTTTGACTTTGGCTTATTGAGCTTATCCCATGAGCCAAATTGTGTCCCTAGTATCTTATTAGTTATACATCTAGAGCGCGTATACTATCTGGAGAGGGGGCTGTGGGGGGATGGGGTTAATGATTTATTGCGAAGAGAGCGTGGCGAGAGAGTGCGTTAACTTTATCTTTGCGTGTCGTCATCTCTTAGAAGCGTGAGAGGGTGATGCTGTAGGAGCGTGTTTGAGTAATAAATATATATCACTATTCTCGAGTTATGTTGCATGATTTGTAAGAATAAGCTGTTGTACAACTTTCAATGTTTTTATTTTTGGCTAAAGGAAGCACTTTAATAAGCTAGAAAAATAAGCCATGTCGTAGGTTTGGAGAGATGTAAAGAGCGTGAGTGATTGTGCGTGGGGTACTCATGTTAGATCGACTATAGTGAGTAATTTTAATAAATTGAGATGCTCGCTGGCGGTGGGGCGGAAGGCGCGCGTGTTATTTAGATTTGTGACAATTTCTACCCTAGTGTTTTGTTTAAAAAAAAAAAAGAAGGGGAGACAAGGGACCCGGGTGAGCAAGACTCGAACCCAGGACCCCTCGATACATCCCCTCCCTTTACACAAACACTCTACCACTGCGCCCTTGGGTCTTTTTCGTTATAGACCCAAGGTGCTTGGTATTTAAGGTATGTTTAAGCTTATAAGCTTATAAGCTGTTCGGCTTATTTTGGGGGCTTATTTCCACAGCTTATTTTTGTTTCTTATTTTTCGTAGGACCTTTATAGTGTAAAGTATTTTTAGAAAAAATTTCAGAATTTTTTGTAAACGTTTAGTATTTTTTATAATTTAGTTTAGTTAAAAGTTTATTTAATTCATAAAAAACACAAAAATTATCAAAAAAATATTTTGCTTTTTTAGAAAATTTTCTTTTATCATCTAGTTTGTAGGAAAAATATAAAATTTTTCGTAGGGTCAACACATAGTAACACACACACATAGCGCAGAAGTAGGAGAAATATCACGAGCGCTGGTGGTGCGGGATTTTGTTTTGACTCGTTTTTGGTCAAATCAACCCTTTTTCCTCTATCTATTCATTCTTCGTGATGATATATATAGATCGCGCTATCTTATGGAGGTGTTAGAAGGAAGAGAGGGTGGTTCTTCGGAGAGTGCGAGAGAGAGTGAGATAAAGATTTAGGTTTCACCCTTTTTTTACGGTGAGTGCGTGTGTTCATCAGTGTTGTGCTAGTGCAGTTCGTTTATGTAATTTTCTTAGGTTTTTCTTAAAACGTTTTAGTCACGTTAATATTCTAATTTGACTTTTTCAACTTCCTAATTAAAAACCATTCCTTCCTTCAAACTTAAATCTTCGATCGTATCGATTTACCATTCCAGCCTTGTTGGGGATTTACGACCCGGGAACATTCTATACTACTTCTCGGTATCATTGATTGTTGGTTTTTACACTTCTTTATCTCTTGGGGATATGTTATTATATATTTATATATTTACGAGTGAGTGCGATCCGTGCGCGCGATCAATTGTTTTGTCGTCGCGATGCCGGGAGCTTGTTGCAACAGTTTATAATCGTAACGTTTGACCATCGTTTTTTGATCCTGTGTGAACTCACTTTCTTTGTACACTATAAAAAAATAAAAAGTACAAAATATTTCATGTTATTTTTAGTATAATTAATCAGTTAAAAGCCAAAAAAAAAACCAAAACATAAAAACATGTCCATAATAAAAAAAGAAATAATTCACAAATTGTAAAACACCAAATATAATATTCTCAACTAGGTATTATCACATAATAAGTTTCCGGTGAACTTGTTGGTTCCCACTTCGAACAAAAGATTTAAAAACTGCTTTGTGTCTCTTACTGACGTAAGGCTCACCTTGTAAAGTTTAACAAACTATAAATGGGTATAAGGAGGTTGTTTCTAGGAACTACACCCGAAAGGATAAATAAGCTTCGCGCTAATCCTACTCCTTCCGCTCACTGTGAGTTTATCTTTTGAGAGTTACCGAGAAAGTAGCCAGAATTATTTGGTTTTAAGTTTCGCTATCTCATTGTCCGTTAAAATCAATACGTGAAATCATCTTTGAAAAACCAAAAAAAAATTTGCGTAAAATTTTCTTTTGTACTCCTATCTTGTTCATGCGCACATCAGTATCTCAAGCCCGTAGACGTCGTACATCCACAAGTTCGACAAACTTCTGTTGAATCATCTAATCTTGAAAACCTGATAATCCTCGCCATAGTTACTATGGCTGATAACGTACTATGGCGCAATTGCTCGAAGCAAACCACCAAGGGTTACGAGGGTTTTATGCTATAGTTATTCCTGAAATCCCGCTATAACTTTGAGATCAAGCATGGTCTACTTAATCTTGTCCAAAACAAGCAATTTTTTGGCAATGAAAAAGAAGACCCACATGCTCACATCTGTTATTTATTCAACAAGAATCACTTCTACGTGAAGAATCCCGAACGTACAAATACCGTCGTGTTAAGCTTATGCTTTTCTTCCGTTTTCTCTCGAAGGGGCAGCCCGAATATGCAGGAAAAATAAACCCCCTCGTCGATTGAAACATGGGATGATCTTGTATCGAAATTTATAACAAATTCTTCTCCCCTCTAAAACGACAAATCTCAAAATTGAAATCACGAGATTTCAGCAAAAATTTGTGAGACGTTTTATGAGGGTGCTGGGAGTCGTTTCATGTTTCTTTTAAAGGGATGCCCTCCATCATGGTTTTCAGAATTGCATCAACTCGATACATCTATAATTACCTAAACTCATATGATTCAAGATTCATTGAACTCATCTGCCGGTGGTAACTTCTTAGACAAAATGCCTCGAGATGTTTTAAAAATTATCAAGGGAAGCAAGTCTAAGGTACGTCAATCAAGAAACAAAGCTGTTGAGCTAAAATGTAGTACAAGCTCTTCCACCAAGGCAGTCTCATCTGATGTTGCTTAACTTCAAAGACATGGTTCGGGCATTAATTTCTCAGATAGAAAGAACCAAAACCCAGCTTCCGCCCCCTGTAAAAGCGTTTGAACAAAGTTTGTGTAACTTGTGTGAGGTCATACTTATCAAAACTGTCCAGCCACAATACACATTACCATGACAACATTCCAAGAGTATGTGACCCAGGCCGCTGCGGCCAATTTCAACCATCTAAATCAGGTTTCGACTCCGATGGTCTCAAATCAAATCGACCTCCTGGTTTTCCTCATTTTTCAGAATTCCACATGCTAATAATCAAAACAATTTCAATCGAGGAAATAACTTCAATCAAAACAGAGGAAACAATTTCAACCAAGGTCATATTTATCGACCTCCGGTTCATCAACCAGTAGTTTAACAACCAGTACTCATCAAGGACCTGCTCCTCCAGACACACTGTGTGACAAAAACAGATTGAAAGATATGTCACAGCCAATGATGCAGTGTTGAGAAACATGCAAAACCAAGGTCAAAACCTCAATCCCAAATGGCAAATATGACTGATATGCTTTCAAATTTGTTACTGCTATTAACAGCCTTCCACTTCTGGTTCTGGGAACTTCTTCCTGGTAACACTGTTACCAAACCTAAGAAGATCTAAAAGGTATCACTACCCGAAGTGGTATTACCATCCAAGGACCGAAAGCAAGTCAATCAATACATCGAAGGTGACAAAGGACAAGAATGCCTCTCTAATAACGGGAAGCTATACCGAAGACGTCCACCCTCCTTTTGTTCCAAAATCAAACTCTTGATCCAAATCCTGAACCAATGTTGCTCCTGTTGTCACTCCAATTCCTCAAGCATCAAATCCATTTCCACAAGAAGAAAATGATGAAGAGTCGCAAGGAAAAAGCTAACGATCCAAATCGAGGAAATCTATGAAATCTTAGAGATTTTAAGTTTCGAATAGACTTTACCGATGCCTTGAGCTCATGCCTAAATTTGCTTCAACATTAAAAACTCTAATGGAAACAAAGAGAAAGTTGAGGCGAACTGGCAAGGACCCTTTGAATGAGAACTTTCAGCGGTCAACCTCAACAAATTACCAAAAGAAAACTTGGAGACCCAGGCCGATTTCTGAATTCCTGTGAATTTACGGGGATTACTACATGCAACGCATTGGCCGATCTTGGTGCGAGTATTAATCTCATGCCTTATTCTGTATGGAACAATCTATCTCTTCCTGAATTGACCCCAACTTGCATGACATTAGAACTGGCTGACCGTTCGATCACTAAACCAATCGGTATCAGCTGCAGATGTCTTTGTAAATGTTGGAAAATATTCAATTTCCACTGATTCGTAGTTGTTGATTTGACAGACCCCGAGTCCCTTTAATTCTCGGTGCGATGTTTCTTGAAAACAAGTCATGCTTGATAGATGTTTATGAAGGTAAAATTACCCCTTCGATTTGGCAAGGAACCATCACATTCAAACCTGGACCAAACTTCAAATCCACAGCTGATTACACCGTTAAATAGACGGTCAACAAACTTCGTCATCGATATGGCTTGTGATTATTATACTCAAGAGGTCCTAGGATTTTCAAACTTGATCGCGAGTGGCAATCCCCACTCCTATTTGAGCCTATTGTTTCTACTGCTTCTCCAAATCTCACTCCTTTCGGGGACAGTGACTTTCTTTTATTTGAAGAAGCAGATTCGTTTCTTGCTCTAGAAGATGATCCAACTTCATCTGAAGTTGATCCAACTTATCAGGATCCTGAGGGGGACATCCTGATTCTAGAAGCAATTTTGAACAGTGAACCACCACCCCCCCTCCCAAATCATGAACAATATATGCCTGAAGTTAGGAAAGAACTCAAACTCTGTGAAGCTAAAACCGTTGAATCTTCCGTTAATGAACCTCCCGAGGTTGAACTCAAGGAACTGCCACCCCATCTTGAATACGCATTTTTGGAAGGCGACAATAAGTTGCCTGTCATAATTGCTAAAGACTTAAAAGATGAGGAAAAGGCAGCACTTCTCAAGGTTCTTAAGTCCCACAAGCGAGCCATTGCTTGGAAACTCTCCGACATAAAGTTTTAGCCCCCTGATTTTTGTACTCACAAAATTTTAATGAAGAGGACTATGAACCATCCTGTGCAAAGCATGAGAAGGGTAAACCCAAAAATCCACGCTTGTATCAAGAAGTAATGTTGAAAAACTCCATGACGCTGATAATTTATCCCATCTCGACAGCCCTTGGGTGAGCCCTGTACACTTTGTACCTAAAAAAGGATTTATGACCGCATCACAAAAATGAAAATGAGCTGATTGTCCACTCGATATGGTCACTGGATGGCGAGTATGTATTGATTCAACAGAAATCTTAATGAAGCCACCGAAAAGACCACTTCCCATTGCCTTTTATGGACCAAATGCTCGAAAGACTAGCAGGAAACGAATACTACTATTTCCTCGATGGCTTCTCGGGTTACTTTCAGATCCCAATTGACCCAAAAGATCAAGAAAAGACAACATTCACATGCCCATGACGTAACTTTTTGCCTATCTTCGCATGCCTTTTGGGCTATGCAAAGCCCTGCACATTCAAAGTAGATAGGCAATCTTCCACGATATGATTGGAAAAAACGAATTGAAGTATTTATGGATGAACTTTTCGTCCTTTGGGGACCTCTTTTCTCCACGTGCTAGCCCATTTGGAAAAGATGTTGAATTAAACTGGGAGAAGAGCCATTTTATGGTGAAGGAAGGCATTGTTCTCGGACACAAAATTTCTAAGTCGGGAATTGAGGTTGCTCGTGCTAAAGTTGAAGTTATAGCCAAGCTCCCTCATCCGACTACTGTTAAAGGTGTCCGTAGTTTCCTTGGGTATGCCGGTTTTTACCGACGATTCATTCAGGACTTCTCAAAAATTGCCCGTCCTATGACTCACTTGCTTGAAAAAGAGACCCCATTTTTCTTCTCTAAAGAGTGTATCGATTCCTTTAATACCTCATAAAAGATCCTCCAAATTGACTGAGGGCTGCCGATCTTCAATTGCTCCCGACTGGGACCCTGCCTTTGAAAACTGATGTTGGATGCTAGCGACCTCTTCGCCAATTGGGGCATAGTCACTTCGGGGCAAAGAAAAAACAAGCATTTCCAACCTATACACTATGCTAGCAAGACTATGAACGAGGCTCAAACTCACTACACTACTACCGAAAAGGAATTACTTGCCGTAGTGTATGCCCTTTGAGGAGAAAATTCCGGTATATCTTGTTCTGTCCAAAGCATAGTGTATACTGACCATTCTGCCATCAAGTATCTCTTGCCAAGACGGATGCTAAGGCAGACCTCATCGGTGGATCCTATTGCTCCAAGAAATTTGTAATTGTGAGAATTCGATGCAAAAAAGGAGTTGGGAATCTCGCCGCCGATCATCTTCCAGACTTTAAAAACCCTCATCAAGACAAAACTCGAGAACAAAGAAATCAATGAAGCATTTCTCTCGAAAACTCTTGGTTCTGTTGCTTTCAAGATCTAGTACCCATTGAGTTGGCAGATTTTTCAAAATACCATGGGGGGGGGAACAATTCGTTATCAAGGGTATGAATCCCACCAAAAAAACTAAAATTCTTTCAAGGATGTCAAACATTATTTTTGGGATTATCCCTTCCTGTTTAAGATCTGTGCTGATCAGGTGATAAGACGTTGTGTTTCTGGGCAAGAAGCTTTAGACATTCTCAAAGCTTGCCATAGTGGACCTACTGGGGGACACTATGGTGCCAATTACACAGCAAGAAAAGTCTCGCTTCAGGATTCTATTGGCTCCACCATCACATGGATGCCATGGACTATGTACCCGTTTTGTGAACCCCATTTTGTCAACGTCAAGAAAAATTACGCAACGTGATGAGATGCCACAAAACTCCATCCAAGTTTGCGAAATCTTTGACATCTGGGGCATTGATTTTATGGGGCCGTTCCCGTCTTCAAGAGGGAACAAGTACATACTCGTGGCTGTTGACTACTTGTCAAAATGGGTTAAAGCAAAAGCGCTCCCCACCAATGATGCCCGAGAATCATCATTGTTTGCAAAATTTTTAAAAAACTCTCTTTTTCTCGATTTGGTGCCCCCGAGCTATCATAAGTGATCGCGAACACACTTTTGCAATGACCGGTATTACAAAGGTCTGTTTAAGTATGGAGTCATTCATCGTCTCTCCACGGTACACCCACAAAACACAGTGGGCAAATGTTGAGGTGTCAAGTCGTGTTTTAAAGTGTATTCTGAGAGAAAACCGTGGATGGAGAAAATCGTGCCTCCTGGTCGGACAAACTAGATGATGCTCTATGGGCTTCCTCAACAGCTTACAAAACCCCCATCGGGTGCACTCCGTATAAGCTTGTGTATGATAAAAAGGCAGTCATCTACCTGATCGAGCTAGAGCACAAAGGCCTACTAGGCCCATCAAGCATACAAAATTTTGATGTTCAAATGAGGCGTGATCACGGAAAGTTAACTGAATTGAACTAAATGAAATTCGTGATCAAGGCCCTACGAAAACTCTTTAATCTATAAAGAGAAAACGCAAGAGGATCCATGATGCTAGATTAAAACGCGTTTTCAACGTTGAGTGATCGGTTCTTCCTCTTCAAACTCTTGACTGAAGATTTTTCTCGGGGCATAATTGAAATCCCGTTGGTCCGGACATTCACATTGTTAAAGTATTTCCTTTGGCCACGTAGAGGTATCTCAAAACTCCCGGGCCCAACTTATAAAGAGAATGGTCATCGTATATAAAACCCTACTTTGGAGGGGACCATACCAACCGAGTTGTCCCGGATCTCCAGACGTTCCCCATGGACCAATAAATTCGGGGGATGGGTCAAGCATCGGGACCTTAAACAAGCGCTTCGTGGGAGGCACCCCATGCTTATCAGTAGTAGTAATAAATAAGTGGCGAGGGGGGGTGTACTTGTCAATTTAAAGTGTTTTTTATGCTTTTTTGTTTTTACCGCATTTTAGAGTGAGGAGGGCTTACATTTTCATGACCCGTGTTGTGTCCATGTTTTGGTGTAGCTTTGTGTTGTATGTCAGGAATTTCCGGATTGTGAAGACTTCTCGTGCTCACAGTTGTCCACTATTGAGTTGTCACATCCTCAGCTTTCATTTTGGGAATTCAGTATTCCAAATCTAATCGACACTAACGTTTTTATCTGTTGGGCACTATTCAATAAACGGCCTTCGTTAGATTTAGATTCGCGTAGGAACCCCTTAAAAACATCGAGGACGCTGTTTAGTTCATAGTGATCGGGGGGATCTGCGATTTGATTTTTTGCCTACAGTCGTTGTTTATCACGCAAATCCTGTTTTTACCCACCAAAATTTTTGCAAAAATATACCAAAACAATTTGAAAATTCTTAAAAAATTTTCAAAATAAAAATAAGTGTTTTGTCACAGTTTCGACTTTCCTAATGGGTAGGAGGAATGAGAGTAATTTTAGACTCGACGGGGTGTTGCGCCCTATCTAGTTCCTCAACTTACACTTGAGGCTAAGCTTTCAGAATTCGATTGCTTGAATTTTAATAAGGTGAAGAACAAAGTTCGATAGAGTTAAATATAAGTGTATGTCTGAGCAAGATTCTTCCTCACAATTATGCGTAACTTGTGGCTTTTTCTCCCATTAGCTTCTAATCTCACCTAATCATACGTGTTCATGTCAAATTTTATCTAAGTCAATAAATGTTTTTGAAAAAGCTTCATAAATTTGTAACTTGACTCTTCAAAGCGAGGTTGTTCTGGTTCTTGTAATTTGAAAGTTAAAATGTCAAAGAAGCATGAATGAAATATGAATGCAAAAATGCATGAATATTGAAATTATAGCAAATGAAGCTTACATCTGATTATATTGTGGAACAAAAAAGTAAAAGACTTTGTTTGTTTCGTTGATATTCCCACTCTGCTAACCACGAGGTGGTGGGCTCAAACTAAGAATCTTGCTTCTAGGGATTTGGGTGGTGTTGGCTATCTCACCAGGAAGCGAGGAGGTCCAGGTAGAGGGTTAAACTAAGACCACCTATCCTTAGCCATATCCGGAAGAATGGTTGTTGTTGTGGATTTCCCACTTCGCTAGCAAAAAACGGGGTGGGTTTCAAACTAAGAACACGGTCGTTGGTTGTGATATCCTATAGGGATGCGAGGCCTAGGTCGGTGTTCAAACTAAGCAGGCACAATTTCCTAGTTTTTAAGAACTTATGATTATATGATGGAAGATGTTGCAAAAAGTTTACAGTTAAATCTCGTTTCTTTAAAATCAAGTTATAAGGTCCTAATAAAGTTGTTGCTTTGGTCATGATTACATCTTGAATTCGACTTTGGAAATAAGATGATTATGGTTGAGTTGAAATTGAGTACACACATTTAATCATAATTTCTGGTTGGGAGTAAAAGTTCACAAGTCATAAGTATGAGTGCTTAGCATTTAGACTTATATTGACAAATGATCTTGTTTAATTGCTTGGTTTGGAACTAGTGAAAAATCGGGGACGATGAATTTATCCGTCAGGACATCCGTAGATTATTCTATGGACGTTTCTCATTCTATGATCCCAAAGTTGATATAATAAAGGAAGTCAAACAGGTAGTCAAGAAAAGAAAAAGGAAAATCCAAAAATATTAGGGATAGTTAGTGTATGAATAAAAAATGGTGAAAACGGGACTTGTCGAAGCTTTTGATTCTTTAGTTCCCCTTGACGAACACTTTGCTACTTTTCGAGGTTATTAGTCGAG
>BQNB010031579.1:0-24389 GCA_026074375.1 Tanacetum coccineum | reverse complement strand
AAAAATAGGACACTAATAGAGGCTTCTAGGACTATGCTAGCTGATTCAAAATTGCCAACAACTTTCTGGGCTGAAGCAGTTAATACTACTTGTTATGTCTAAAAGAGGGTGTTAGTTATCAAGCCTCACAACAAGACCCCTTATGAACTCTTTCTAGGTAGAAAACCTGCCTTAAGCTTTATGAGACCATTTGGGTGTCCTATTATAATCCTTAATACCATAGATCACCTAGGTAAATTTGATGGAAAGGATGATGAATGGTTCTTTGTAGGATACTCTACCAATAGTAAAGTATTTAGAGTATTCAACAGTAGAACTAGGATAGTTGAAGAGAACCTGCATGTTCAATTTAGTGAAAATACACCTAATATTGCAGGAACTGGACCTAATTGGCTTTTTGATATAGATGCACTAACAAAGTCTATAAACTATAAGCCAGTTCTTGTAGGGAATCAATCTATTAGTAATGCAGGTACAAAAGCATGTAATGATGCAGGTAAAGCTAGAATGGAGACAATACCTAGAAAAGATTACATTCTACTACTAATGTGGCCTGCTGATCCACTATTCTCTCAAGATTCAAAGAGTTCTCCTGATGCTGAATTCAAACCATCAGGGGAGGAGGAAAAGAAGGATGCTAAAGATCCAGGGAATGAAAGTGGAAATCCAACTAAAGGGAAAGGTAGTGAGGTTCCAAGTATAGAGGAGCCAAGAATTACTCAAGAGAAGGATGATAATATTAACAGCACTAACAATATTAATACTTCTAGTGATGGAAACAACACTAACAATGTTAATGCTATTAATTCAACTGTTAATGCTGTTGGAACAGAAGTTAATATTGTTGATCCAAAAACAAGCATTGAACTTCCAAATGATCCAAATATGCCTGAATTGGAAGATATTGTTTATTCAGATGATGAAGAAGATGTTGGTGCAGAGGTTGACATGAACAATTTAGATGCATTTATACCTGTCAGTCCTATTCCAACTACAAGAATACACAAAGATCATCTAGTTGAACAAATTATTAGAGACTTGAATTTAGCACCTCAAATAAGAAGAATGACAAAGAATTTGAAAGAACATGGTTTGTTTAGTTCAGTTCAGCAAATAATAAACCATAAAGACTTTAAAAATTACTTGTTTGCTTGCTTTTTATCACAAGAAGAAACCAAGAAGGTAATCCAAGCATTAAAGGATCTAAGTTGGATAGAAGCTATGCAGGATGAGCTTCTATAATTCAAATTATAAAAGGTTTGGACCCTGGTGAATTTATGAAATAACAAAAAGTCCATAGGTGCTAAATGGGTTTACAGGAACAAGAAGGATGAAAGAGGCATTGTGATAAAGAACAAAGCAAGATTGGTTACTCAAGGGTACACACAAAAAGAAGGGATTGACTATGATGAAGTTTTTACCCATGTTGCCAAAATTGAAGCAATTAGGCTATTCTTAGCCTATGCCTTATTTAAAGACTTTGTGGTGTACCAGATGAATGTCAAGAGTGCTTTTCTTTATGGTAAAATTGAAGAGGAAATCTATGTTTGTCAACCACTAGGATTTGAATATCTAGAATTCCCTAACAGGGTTTACAAAGTAGAAAAGGCTCTCTATGGTTTGCATCAAGCTCCCAGAGCTTGGTATGAGACCTTGTCCGCTTATTTATTAGAAAATGGGTTTCAAAGAGGACAGATAGACAAAACTTTGTTTATCAAGAGGGACCAAGGTGATATTCTGATAGTGCATGTATATGTAGATGATATCATTTTTGGGTCTACAAAGAAGAAATTATGCACAGAGTTTGAAAAGATGATGCATAAGAAGTTTCAGATGCGTTCTATATGTGAACTCACATTCTTCCTAGGACGGCACATGAAGCAGAAGGAAGATGAGATTTTTATAAGCCAAGACAAGTATGTGACTGAGATTTTGAAGAAATTTGGCTTTAGTGATGTCAAAACAGCAAACACGCCTATGGAAACCCATAAGCATTTGCTCAAAGATACAGATGGTGAAGATGTAGTTGAACACATGTATAAATCAATGATTGGCTCATTGATGTATCTTACTTCTTCAAGACTAGATATAATGTTTGTTGTATGTGTATGTGCCAGATTTCAAGTTAACCTTAAAGTGTCACATCTTCATGTTGTAAAAAGAATTTTTAGATATCTTAAAGGTCAACCTAAATTGGGCCTTTGGTATCCTAAGGATTCACATTTTGATTTGGTGGCATATACTGACAGTGACTATGCAAGAGCAAGCTTAGATAGGAAGTCCACAACAGGAGGTTGTCAATTTCTAGGATGTAGATTGATTTCATGGCAGTGCAAGAAGCAGACTGTGGTTGCTAATTCCATAACAAAGGCTGAATATGTAGCTGCTTCAAGTTACTGTAGCTAAGTGCTTTGGATTTAAAATCAATTGTTGGATTATGGGTATAACTTTATGCATACAAAGATTTATATTGATAATGAGAGCACAATATGTATAGTGAAGAACCCTGTTTTTCACTCAAAGACAAAGCACATTGAGATTAAACATCACTTCATCAGAGATTCCAATGAAAAGAAGCTAATTCAAATGATCAAGATTCATACTGACAAGAATGTTGCAGATTTGCTTACAAAAGCATTTAATGTAAGTAGATTTCAATATTTGATTGCCAGTATTGGAATGTTAAATCTTTAAAGTCCTGATTAAGAAAATGGTGAGGTAAATAAATAAGAGAGAATTAGTGAACGTTAATGTTGTTGGGGGTATTTATATAAATACTTCGATTAAGGGTTTCATTCAAACTTTTACTCGATTTCAATCTTTGATATACTCTCTAATCATAAACCCTAACTCAATTTTATCGTTATTCATCAAAACCCATCATAATGACTGCTCTAAAGTTTACTGATTCACACAACATGGTCGCGTTCTTGGCTAAACCCACTGAAAGTAACGGGTTTGAGCAAATTTTAGATTTCTTAAATGCGAATCCTATCAAATATGCGTTAACGGTTAATCCTATAATCTATACTTCATGTATTGAACAGTTTTGGGCTACTGCAAAGGTGAAAACTGTTAATGGAGAAGTTCAGTTACAAGCCCTAGTGGATGGGAAGAAAGTGATCATCATTGAGACAAGTGTAAGAAAAGATCTTCAATTAGAAGATGCTGAAGGAATTGAATGTCTACCCAATGCTGATATTTTTAAGCAACTTGCTTTAATGAGGTATGAAAAACCTTCTTAGAAACTTACATTTTACAAGGCTTTCTTTTCTCCTTAATGGAAGTTTTTTATCTATACTATTCTGCAATGCCTAAGTGCTAAGTCTACTGCATAGAACGAATTTAGTAGCACTATGGCCTCTGCAATAATCTACTTAGCCACAAACCAGAAATTTAACTTTTCTAAGTATATCTTTGAAAGTATGGTGAAGAATGTGGATAGTAGTGTCAAATTTCTAATGTATCCAAGGTTTGTGCAGGTCTTTCTGGATAAACAAGTTGGTGATATGTCTACTCATGATGAAATTTTTGTTACACCCTCTCACACAAAGAAGGTATTTGGCAATATGAAAAGGGTTGTGAAAGGATTCTCTGGAGCAGTTACACCCTTATTTTCAAACATGATGGTTCAAGCTCAAGAAGAAATAGGTAAAGGTTCAGCTATGCCAACTGATCCCCATCACATACCCATCATTCAACCATCAACATCACAACCTCAGAAGAAACAATCTAGGAGAAAACAAAGAAAAGACACTGAGATTCCTCAATTCAGTAGTCCTACAGAGCCTATAGCATATGAGGCTGCCAATGAGAAAAATGTACCTACATAATCCAGTGACCCACCTCTTTCAAGAGTTAACACACTTGGAAGTGGGGAGGAAAGACTAAAACTTAAAGAATTGATGGACCTTTGTACAAAACTATCTGATAGAGTTCTTGACTTAGAGATAACAAAGACTGCTCAAGCAAAGAAGATTACTAGTTTAAAGAAGAGAGTCAAGAAGTTGAAAAGGAAAAGGAAGTCAAAAACTCCAAGGATGAAAAGATTATTCAAGATTGGTAGATCTGCACAAGTTGTTTCCTCTGAAGATGAAGGTTTGGGTGATCAGGAGGATGCATCTAAACAAGGGAGGAAAATAGATAACATTGACAAAGATGCAGAGGTTACTTTGGTTGATAAAACTCAGGGGAGGTATGATGATGCTCAAATGTTTGATACATATGTTTTTAATGGTGAAGAAGTGTTTGTTACAGAGCAAAATGAAAAAGTTGTTGAAGAAGTAGTTAGTACTGCTGAAGTTAGTGCTGCTGCAATAATTACTACTGAAGAGATCACTTTGGCTCAAGCATTGGCTGAATTGAGAAGTGCAAAACCTAATATTGTAGTACAAGATCCAGTGCAGAGTACAACCACAACAACACCTTCAACAATACCCAAAGCTAAAAGCATTACTTTTAGAGACCCTGGTGAATCTACAACAAGACCAACACTAACATCAATACCTTCAAACATCAAGGATAAAGGAAAAGTTAAGATGATTGAACCTGCTAAGCCTTTGAAGATGAAAGAACAAATAAGACCTGATGAAGAACTTGCTTTCAAGCTACAAGCTGAAGAAGAAGAACAAGCAAGACTTGCAAGAGAAAAGGCTGAGAAAGTTGAAAAAGCCAACATTTCATGGGATAATGTGCAAGCAATGATAGAGGCTGATAGGTTATTGGCTAAAAGATTACAAGCAAGAGAGCAAGAAGAATTGACAGATGAAGAGTAGAGCTCTTGGAAAAGAGAAAGAAACACTTTGCGGCATTAAGAGCTCAAGAAAGGAGGAACAAGCCACCAACTAAAGCTCAAAAGAAAAGTACAATGTCAACTTACCTGAAAAACATGGCTGGTTACAAGCAAAGTCAATTGAAGAACAAGTCGTTTGTAGAAATTCATAAGTTATTTGATAAAGCCATGACAAGGGTAAACATGTTTGTTGATAAGGATACTGAGTTGGTGAAAGAGAGCTCAAAGAAAGCTGGAGCAGAGATGGCACAAGAAAGTAGTTCTAAGAGAGCAGGAGAAGAGCTAGAACAAGAGGTAGCAAAGAAACAGAAAATGGAAGATGATAAAGAGAAAGAAGATCTTAAACAATGCTTTGAGATTGTCCAAGATGATGAAGTGGCAATTGATGTTATACCTCTAGCTACCAAGCCTGCACCCATTGTAAATTTCCAGATTCATAGAAAAGGAAGGAATGGCTATTATGAAATAATGAGAGCTGATGGAAGTGCCAAGACATACTTATTGTTTAGTCAACTGCTCAAAGAGTTTGACAGAGAAGACTTGGAAAATCTATGGAAGTTGGTTAAAGCTAAGCAAATGGGAATGACAATGGCCAGAAGAACTAAGAAAGAGTGTTTAGGGGTTGATACTAATAAGACTATTGTTTTGAACATCATGTAGAAGATCTAATATGGAGGAATTTACAAGGAAAGAAAGTATTGCTTTGGAGGCTATATGATTCCTGTGGAATACACTTTGTGAGGTTTAAAGATATGCATGTCTATATGCTAGTTGAGAAGAGATATCTCCTTACACCTACAACAATCACTGATATGCTAAATAAGAAGCTGCAAGCTGACTATTGGAATGAAATGTGTTATCAGCTTCTTAAGCTTATGACAAAACAGCTCAAGAAACAGTGAAGTGTTTGGAAGCATCCTCCTGGTGATTATGAAGCTTTTAATGAAGAAACTTGGTGATTTTGAAGATAAATATCAAGTTTAGGGGATGATTGTTGGGATTAAAAGCCTCTTGATGTTGTTTGGAAGTTACTACTGCTAAGTGGAAGTTAAGACTGTTAAGGTATTAGTTACTGCTGCTAAGTATAAATTAGTGATGTTAGTAATCTTAATGAAAAATATGCTAAGTAATTAGTACTGCTAGTTACTACTGCTAGTGTAAGTTACTACTTCTAGTGTATATTAGTACTACTAGTTACTACTGCTAGTATAAGTTACTACTGCTAGTATATGTTACTACTGCAAGTTACTACTACTAGTGTAACTTAGTACTGCTGATGAAGATTGAAAAAACTTTCTAAGTAGTTAATTGCCATTTTTATGTAGTTAAAAATGTCAAATTTAACACTTTCAAATGTGGTTTTTGCTATTCTTGTATGAAAAAGATTGTTTCCCTTTAAAATTTTGATGTTAAGATTCATCTTATCACTCATAATCTGGTAGAATCAATCAAAACTGAAATAAAGTATTTTTACGAGAGTCGCCACAACAATGGTATTCCCGTCTTCTTCTTCATCATGAAGACCTCAAAAGGGAATAGTTAGCAACCTCAAGTTGCAACTAAAAAAACAGAAGGAGAAAATGAAAAAAAGAAGATAGTCCTCCTTGCAAGAGTGTACTAAAACAATGATATTCTTGGTCATCTCAAATGAGGATTTTAAAAGAGAATATCTAACGGTGAAAGATCCGTTAATTGTATGTCAAAATCTAAAAGAAAGATTTGACCATCAAAAGCAAGAAATTCTTGTAAATGCGAGCACATTTTCGCAATATTGAGTATTACATCTGAATGATAACAAGAAAATATGCGATGAGATGGTTAATGCCTCGAATATGCTCATATATCGAGAACGATGCTTTGATATAATTTTCTTTAAACAAAGCAATGAATATGCTTTAAGAAACACGATAAAACTCGTTTTTGATAAATTTGCATCTCCATTCACTCAACTGAATGTGACTCAATAACGATGATCATGTAGATATCGTGATTATGAACGTGGTGAATAGAAATTATTGTCGTGTTAATTCGAAGAAACTATTAGCAACTCTCAAGTTGCAAAGATAAAGTTGAAATGGACCACATGTATCTCCATTACCCCTCATGTGAATGTGAAGAATTGTATTCAACCCTCCCCCCCCACGTAAAAGGGGATCTGCATTCCCTTAAGCGAATGTGATAAATGATCAATATAAGATCATCATTCCCTCATGTGAATGTGATAATGTAATGATAAATGTCTAAAGATCATTTATCATGGTAAAGGATATGATCGAGGTAGTATGACAATGACAAACCACTAGTAGTGGCAAAAATAAAATAAAAAAGGAGCAAACAAAAAAATGTGATTTATGCAAAATGCAATGTGTGCATGCAAAATACAAGCGTGACAATGATATTACACACTATTCATAGATATTAGAATCTATGCTAATAGATTTTCTTCGTAAAAGAAATATAAAATTGTCATGAGGAACGAAGTTAAGTATTAAGGATGCATTATATTCTTTTGTATCTTCTCGTAATGCATTATTAAAGATTAGAAAAAGCGAATCCATAGTCTAACATAAGTTTATGAGAAATTAAATTATATATTTTTGGCATGACCGGTTACACCGCCCCGAGTCATTAATGATGCGAAAACTATAGAAGAATAAGATTCTTCAATCTGATGTTGTTATCTCTCAAAATAAGTTGATTATTAATCTATCAACTAGAATGGGGACTCAATTCCTTAATTTTCTGGAAAGAAAACAAATAGATATATGTAGGCATACAAATCCATTGTATGAACCATTTAGAGTTTAAAATCGAGTGATCGTCTAATGGTTTCATCAAATCGCAAAACTTAAAGTTTGCATGTTAATAGCTAATTGCGAGCCTTACATTCAAGAGCAAGTATTTTCTATGGAATATGCGATGAATTCATCTCTTAAATTATTAATTGAAATTTGAGAGAAAAACTTGTGTTGTTGTATGGGGCCATATTATAATATACACAAAAACAACAAAATTAGGCGCATCATGCCAATATGTTATTATTAATCTTTCACTTTGTTTAATCCGGTTCTTTGGTGTATAAACCAAACTATATCCATTTTGTTTTTTTGTGCAAATTACTCCACCTAAATGCACATATACGGGATATAGAAGAAGGATAATTCCTTCAGAAGGAGAGAAGTAGCTGGAAATTTAGAATGAATTATCATATTCTATTGATTCTCGATTGAAATTTTATGAATTTATTATTCAATGAATAATTTAATAGCCATACATAAACATTGGCCAAAAACAAAATTTCAGCTACTCATGTGTTAGGAAAATATTGTAAACAGACTTAATACTGTTAGTATTAAAGTTAAGTCTGTTAGTTCAAGTTAGTACTGATAGAGTAATAGTTAGTACTGTTAGTATTAAAGTTAAGTCTGTTAGTTCAAGTTAGTACTGATAGAGTAATAGTTGTATGTATAGTATAGAAGTAGTCTGGTTAGAGCAAGTTAAGTCTGCCAGCACTTACTTAAGTGTGACAGTATTAAGTTAATTTACTGTTTAGTCTGAAAGTTAAGTTTGGTTGTAATATTAGTATTAGTTATCAATTAGCGTTATCTAGAAGAGATTAAGCATTATCTATTAACGCGTTGGGGTTCGTAAGTTTATAAAAAGCGAACGTTAGATGGCATTGTATATGTATGAGTTGATTGAGAATTCACAATCAAATAGTAATAGTAATAGCAAGTTTAGTATATTCGTTCTTGTGTTCATCTTGGTATAGATATTGATATTCCGCGTCAATATTTGTATTCACGGTTATTGTCTCTCATAGTATCTTTGGATTTATTCAGAGGACTATAAGTCGTTCTAGGCTCATTGAGATCCTGTTGATAAGGACCTACATCATGCTCTGATTATAAGTTGTCCAAGTTGTCCCTCATGGACACTATTTTATTATGACATGCCTCAAGCACGGTAGACAAATCGATTCCAAATAAAATCTTCGATGAAAAATATGGAGCATGAAAACAAGATGGTTGTTCGAGGTATAAAAGACCCCATGATAGTCTCATAAAGAGACACTAGACATGAAGGTTCCAAAGAACCTCAGGTAATTAATGAGCTCTCAATAAAGTCTAGTATGTTTAGAATCATATGGAATCGAAACAAAACGACGTCGATAAATTTGTCTACATATAATATAATGCTTGCTATTATGCATAATGAGGATCATAAAGAAATTAATATCCAAATGTGCGCTCAATGAAATGATTGGCCAACATAAAAAGACTTGGTATCTTGCAAATCATACACGTTAATGTGTAAAAGCTATTGGATATACATCGGGTTTTTTTTTGTGAAATCAAAATAAGAGCTTTAAAGTTATGTGCTCTAAATACTTGAATTGTGAAATAAATAAATTCACAAAAGCAATAAGTTGATTATTAAGAGACATATTGTCTCGAGGTGGATGTAAATATCTTATCGATATTTTATGAGATAAGCTATATAGAAGTTTTTATTTTTCCTTAAAATAGAGTTTATTAGAGCTCTCATATTCTATGAAGGATATGTAATGCCTCAAACATGACTCACAAATTTAACTTCTAAAAACAATTAATAAAGTTCTCAATAACTTTATTTGATCAAATTGAATGAATCCTTATATGGATCAAAATCATTTTGACGCATCTTATATAAATTGCTTTTGCACATGTCTCTAAGAAATGAGTAGTCCTCAAGTACCATAGCATGGGAAATGGCACGCGTTGTGGGCACTTTGAATTGTTTATCAAGGTTTTATGAAGTTATATTTTGTGCAAATTAATATGCCTGTATAAGAGGTATATTTTTCTCTTTTAATATTTGTAGACATAATGTATACTTTCTAACCAATGCATTTGATATTGGATTGGAAGCTACACATATATCTTGTTATCATTGCAGGACTTATTCTTAACATGAACAATTTGGTGGACTTTATTACAAAGTTGTTGCCAACAAAAGTATTTGAGCACTCGTTCAGAAGATTAGCATTCGATGCTTGAAATAAATTGAGAAGGGGCATTACGCGCACTGCACTCTTTTTCTTCATCAAGTTTTTATCCCATTGGGTTTTTCTTAATAAGGTTTTTAATGAGGCAGTATACACCGCATGATAAACGATGAATATCTAAGGAGGAGTGTTATAAAATAATACTAATAGGCTTATGTATATTCACCATTATCTCAACCGGCCCGTTAGGGTTTACATGTATTTATCTTCCCTATAAACTAGCAGGGTATCACGCGCGTTGCGGGCTGGCGTGGTTACCCTTTGTATGATTAACTGAAGGAAAAACAAAAGAAAAATGATCTCAATCAGGCCCGGTTCACCATTTTTATAGGTTCTGACCGGTTCTCTCCGATTCGTTTTCAGTCTGTTTTTATTTGCTAGCCGAACCGCTGACCACTCATGTTGGTTTATTGTGAACAATATTATTATCTACTACTCGTAGTTTTATTATACATGGAAATAACATGTGTAACGAGTCAAAAATGGTGGCATAGTTCCAATGTTTATTTTTTGCATACACGGTTAGTTTCCTCAATTGAAATTTTATGAATTTATTATTCAATGAATAATTTAATAGCCATACATAAACATTGGCCAAAAAACAAAAATTCAGTATCTATGTGTTAAGGAAATATGTAATCAGACCTTAAATGTTAGTATTAAAGTTAAGTCTGTTAGTTCAAGTTAGTACTGATAGAGTAATAGTTAGTACTGTTAGTATTAAAGTTAAGTCTGTTAGTTCAAGTTAGTACTGATAGAGTAATAGGGAAGTGATGAGAATAGACTGAAACTTTAAGATTTGATGTACAAAATTGTCAAGGTTGCTGATACAAGAGTTAAAGACATAAAGATACTGTTTAGTCAGAAAGTTAAGTCTGGTTGTAATATTAGTATTAGTTATCAATTAGCGTTAATCTAGGAAGAGATAAGCATTATCTCTTAACGCGTTTAGGGTTCCTTAAGTCTATAAAAGGAACATAGAATAGTATTGTAAACGTGTGTGTTGATTGAGAATTTACAATCAAATAGTAATAGTAATAGCAAGTTTAGTATTTTGTTCTTGTGTTCATCTTGGTATAGATATTGATATTCCGCGTCAATATTTGTATTCACGGTTATTGTCTCTCATAGTATCTTTGGATTTATTCAGAGGACTATAAGTCGTTCTAGGCTCATTGAGATCCTGTTGATAAGGACCTACATTTTAACTACACAATCTTTAGATGTCATGTGCTTAAAACTTTATGGACTTATTTGCAAATTAAGACTTAGTTGATTCTCACAGAATAGATTTAAGCTTATCAATTCTTTGAACACGATCTCGAGTATATGTGCGTACTAGGTTTTGCTGATTCCGAGGTATCGAAACCAGCAAGGGGGAAGGAATAGATATACAAGAAAGTTAATGAGTACACGTGATAGAATTCATAACCTATTCTTATTTTAGGTCATTCCGGGAAGACAAATGTCATAACCGCAGAGAAAATCAGTGTTTAACTTGTTACTTTCGGGTGCACTATTTCAACTACATGAGGGTAGAGATATCTTGTGAGTTTAAGTATGCATCATTTAAGATACTAGGGGGAAGTGTTGTAAGAAGATTTAGTCTGAGCGTGAGAAAATTGGTTACTGATTCAATAAAGGCTTCCTTAAAAGGTTAATCACTAAGCTTATTCTTAAAAGAAGTAGAAATATGTGATAAAAGAGGTTCACATAGGTATGATGTTTCCTTAAGTTAGTCAGTATTCTGCAGAAAGAAATGAGTACATTTAGGACTTAATTGACTTAGGTGTTTCCATTTCGACTACTTAAGAAGGAATAATTGTGATATCCGGGACTTAGTTGACTTTGGTGTTACAATTTATATCATGACTATCCTGAAGAGAGAAATGCGCTCATCCGGGACTTAATTGACTTTGGTGTTGCGGTTTCGAGTTAATTGTGCACTTCGGATATCTGGGCTTTATACATCAAGACTGCTTGATGCGGCTTGCAAGAAAGTTCTGAATCTACTCAAGAAAGGATTGCTGGTTTAGGGGGAAGCTAAGACAACTTCAACACCGACACACCAACCTCACAAGCTCAAGTTACATATGTATCTGAATCTGTTTTTGAACTGTTTTAATACTCGAAGTTTGAAGCAAAGACTTTCGTAACTTGGAAAGAAAGTTGAAGCAATGCCGAAGAGTGCTTGGAAGAAAGAAGGTTAATGAGGAGCTTTGAAAAGTTCGTTGGTGGGAGATTGTACAAAGGAGACCTACGACTGCTACAAAGAACCATATGATTCTATCATATGATGTTCTCATCATTCAGGTCAAACCTCGTACATAAAATAACTTGTGAAATTTGTATATATGTAGTGTAGACTTATGGTGATAATAAGGAGTGCTCGAGTACAAAATTTTCAAGAATTTCTTAGTAAATTCAAAAAATTTCAAATTATTGTACTCAACACTATCTTATATTGTAGGATCCCGTAATCACTTCATAACATATATATCATACACGAATCGAACTAGAAAAGAGAAGATAGGTGAGTTGTTTTGTAGAGAGAGATGAGAGAGAGAAGAGAGAAAGGAGATAAAAGGAAAAAGGAAAAAGATTTATTAGTGAACAACTAACTCTATTCTAAATAGAAAAGAGTTTAGTAATACCCTGTCGCGTTAAATGACCGCGGATATTTAACTAGGACCCGTCTTGGTTTTTGCTTGGGTGTAAACCGAAAACAATACAATATTAGATTAACTATCGAGCCCAATTCTCGATATTATACTATTATAACATTAAAAAATATATGACCGAGACTCGAATCGACGTATTGAAACGAACTATCCTGTCGGCCTTAATATTTTTGAGGCTAACAATCTCCCCCGAAGTGAGTTCATTGATGACACTCCTTCATGAGATCAATGAGATTGCTTTTGTCGTTAAGCTCATGTGTTCTTGGTCTTTCTTTTTGTTATTAGTTGTAGGTTTGTTCCTTCATGCTTTGTGATCTTGACATTGAGCCTTTGTCATTGTCTTTATCGTCTATGCCATCTTGCGATCTTGTGTCTTTGACCAACATTCTCATACTATGCCTCATCTTGAAAGCTTCAAATCAGAGTTTGCGGAAGTCTTTGTCTTTAAATCTTGAGCTTTCATGATCGTTTGTCTTTGTAGAATGAGCATGAATATGTGGTAATGAATCGACTTTGGTTGATTGGGATGTTGTCACCACTGTTTTAACCTGCAGGTTTACGTTAGTGATAATTGAGAAAATTGATTTGAAAATCAATCGACGTGTTACTTGTAAAAGCGTTTTTGTAACACATCGGGAGTTTTAATCTTTTTATCAAAATTCATCAACCGTCAATTCATTTACTGGACCAAATCGATATCCAGTTGTCACAAGTTTGATTCATATAGAATCTCGCAAGTTACCTACCAAGAGCTTGTTTGATGCTGACTCAAGCAGGATTTCCATCTTCATTGTGAATACATAAGTATCACTCGGATGTTCTGGCAAATATCACAATGATATTGCGTAGGACTCTTGTTAACAGCTTATGAACTTGATGATGTATCAACAATGGTTTGAAATGGAATGTTCCTAACGAGATTTTATTTATCCTCATCTTGGCTCTAGACCCTCGATAGTGCATTTTGGTTTAGTACTTTACTCCGGGAGCTGAGCAGATGCCCACCTAATTCAATATCAAGCGATCTCGAAATGAATGTCAATAGATAACGTGTGTATCTCCGTGACAAATGAGACAAGTTTCTGTTGAGAGAAACCCGAATGGCTGGGAAGGGTTGTGCATTGCATCACTGGGTCCATGATGTCGTTTTCAATGTCAGCAATCAACTTGTGATTCTGACAGCATATGTATTGACTCGGTTTCTGCCTTAAGTTGTGTGGAGGGCTTCTTTGTTTACACCCTTTATCCATACATTTCTTTTTCATTCTTCAATGCCTTCAATGCTTACCAAGACGTCATTACTAACACCTTGTTATGATTGTTCCAGTGTTAGCTCAATCTTAGTCGGCATTATTCCCATATACATTCATCTTCAATCATACCTAAGGACTGCTATTTCTAACTTTGGATTATCCTTGGGTAGATCCTCCGGTTCTGGTTGGATCATAGGATTGATTCCTAACCTAACCACCTTATGACTTCAGAATTGTCGTGAAATTAAGATGTTGTTGGGTATAAGATCGAACCATAAAACCTTTTCTTACTTTTCAGCACATTGAGTCGAATAGATCATATTTTAATTACATTTTCTCCCCTTATTTTAAATAATAAACACTTAGTTTTTGAAATACCTTGTGATTAAAATATGTCTTGAAAAGGGTACTGCTGTTAAGACCTCAGCATGTTGTGTTTAGAGAAAAACAACACCACCCTCCAATACCAATAGTGGACAACCCCTTGCTTTTATGGTTCATGTCTCTAAAGGTCCACAAGGCAGACCCAAGCCTGTAAAGGCATGGGTCCCAAAGAGACACTAATCTCTTTTTGAAATGTGCAGGATCATCCACTGAAGCATATGGAGAATAGAGGTATTTTTGATAGTGGATGTTCTGGGCACATGACTGGTAACAGGGCCCATCTTGAAGATTATCAAGAACTGTCCAAAGTGGGATCTGTTACTTTTGGAGGAAGTAAAGGTAGTATCAGTGGGAAAAGGTACATTAGATTAGGAATTTCGTTTTTGATGATGTGGGCTTTGTGAAAGAAATTGGGCATTTTTAACTTGAGTTTCTCCCATAATCTCAGATTATGTGATAAAAAAAAACTAAATGTATTTTTACTGAAAAAGAGTGTTTATGTGGTGTCCTCTACTTTAAGATGACTGTTGAAAATCAGGTTATTCTTAAAGTTCCTCAGGCCAACACAATATGTATACCTTTTGATTGAAAACTGTTGATTCTTCAAAAGGATACACTTGTTTATTAGCAAAAGCCTCATCTAATGAAGCTAAATTGTGGCACAGGAGGTTAGGTCACCTTAATTTCAAAAACTTAAATAAACTTGTGAAGGGAAATCTAGTTAGAGGGTTACCTTCCAAGAGTTTCAAAATATGGACCACACTTGTTGTTGCTTTTGGTAGAAGGGAAACGAAACACTAAGGCCTCTGTAAGGGCCAAGATTGTAGATATGTTAACCCAACCATTATTAACTTGCATATGATTTATATGGACCAACTTCTGTGTGAAGTAGCAACCCATGCAAGTTACTGTATAGTGATTACTGAATGACTATTCAAGGTTTTGGTGGGGTTTTCTTTCTAGCCAAAAAAAGTGAGAATAGTGGATCCCTTAAGACTTTTATAAGACAGATAGAAAACCAACTTTCTCAAAAAGTAAAAATCATTAGATCCAGATAATGGGCACAGAATTTATAAAACAGGTTATGCATGCTGTTTAGTTGGGGAAAAAGGGTAAAACAGGAGTTTAGTAAATGCAGAATCTCAGCAAAATGGGTTGATGAGAGAATAAATAGGACCCTTATAGTGCTGCGTAGGACAAATGCTAGATGACTCACACTTACCTTACCACATTCTTTGGCAGAAGCAGTCTAATACTGTTGCTTCCTTCAACAAGGGGTAAGAGTGACCAAGCTCAAACAAAACTCTTATGAGCTTTTGGTTTGGACACAAACCAATCCTTAGCTATATAAGGAAATTTGGGTGCATGTTACCATTTCTCAATACTCTTAGCCACTAGGAAAGTTTGATGGAAATCGGATGAGGTTTTCTTGTTGGTTTTTTCTCTGTCAAATTGGTAAAGCCTTTTGGTTTATATCTTAGTCACCAAAGAGTTGAAGTAAACCTTCATGTCAACTTTCTTGAGGAAAAACCCAATGTACAGGGAATAGGCCATAGGTGGATGTTTGACTTAGATTATCTTACAGACTCTATGAACTATATACCTGTTTCTGTGCACAATCAAGCTAACCCTGCAGGTTCAAAGGAGGTCATTGATATTGATGTGCAAACTGAGGAGGATGCAGACCTAATGGTGGTTTCTTCTACATCTCTTTCTAAAAAGATTGCTACACAGAAGATTCCCTCCCCAAGGCAGCCATCTTCTACACCAATATCCAAGTCTGCTGATGACATTATGACTTTTAGAAAAGAATTGGATGCTCTTGCTTTGAAGCACTTAGGACCAGTACCCACAACAGTACCTACCAGTACTAATCCTGTTAATACTGGTAGTATTAACCTTAATACTGCTTTTGAGGAGGTTAATACGGGCAATCCTGAAATAAGGATTTATGATAAATCAAGTGAAGGTATCTTTGACAAGGCTTCTTATGATGATGATGGGATTATTACTGATTTCAACAATCTACCAGATGAGGTAGATGTTCCTACAAATCCCACTCTAAGGATTCACAATGCTCATCCTCAAAGTCAAATCCTTGGAGATCCCAATACACCTGTTCAGACTAGAAGCTCTCTCAAGAAGATCACTGAAGCTCATGCTCTAGTGAGCTACATGCAAGCACAGCAAAGAAGCAATCATAAAGATCAACAACATTGTCTTTTTGCCTGCTTTTTATCTCAATCTGAACCAAAGAAAGTCTCAGAAGCCCTTGAAGATGCAAGCTGGGTTGAAGCTATGCAGGAAGAACTGTTGCAGTTCAAGCTTCAACAAGTATGGGTCTTGGTTGATTTACCAAATGGTGCTAAGGTGATAGGCACTAGATGGGTATACAGGAACAAGAAGGATGAGAGGGGAGTAGTTGTCAGGAACAAAGCACGGCTAGTAGCTCAAGGTCATAGGCAAGAAGAAGGGATAGACTATGATGAGGTTTTTGCACCTGTGGCTAGATTGGAAGCCATAAGGTTATTTTTAGCCTTTGCCTCATACATGGGGTTTATAGTCTATCAGATGGATGTGAAAAGTGCATTCTTGTATGGCACTATTGAAGAAGAGGTCTATGTCTCTCAACCTCCTGGTTTTGTTGATCCAGATCACCCCAAGAGAGTGTATAATTAAAGTTTGTATGGATTGCACCAAGCCCCTAGAGCTTGGTATGCTACTTTGTCAACTTTCCTAGAGAAGCATGGATACAAGAGGGGCACCATTGACAAGACTTTATTCATAAGAAGAAACAAAAAGGATATCATGTTGGTTCAAGTGTATGTTGATGACATCATTTTTGGATCTACCAACAAGTCTTGGTGTGATGAGTTGAGCTTTGATGAAAGTAGATTTCAAATGAGTTCCATGGGTGAACTTACATTTTTCTTAGGTCTACAAGTCAAGCAGAACAGGGAGGCATTTCATATCTCAAGGACCAAGTTGTTGCATGAGATATCAAGAATTTGATCTTGTAAATTGTAAAGCTGCCATCACTCCCATGGAGACCAAGTTGCCTTTGACAAAGGATGAGGAAGCTTTTGATGTAGATGTACACTTGTACAGATCTATGATAGGTTCCCTCATGTACTTAACTGCTTCTAGACCTGATATTATGTATGCAGTATGTGTTTGCTCACGTTTTCAGGTAACTCCAAAGATTTCTCATCTCAATGCTGTCAAGAGAATCTTCAAGTATCTCAAGGGCAAACCAAACTTGGGATTATGGTATCCTAGGGAATCACCCCTTCATTTGGAAGCATTCTCTGATAGTGACTATGGTGGTTCCAACCTTGACAGGAAATCCACAACAGGTGGTTGTCAATTTCTTGGTCAAAGACTTATCTCATGGCAATGTAAGAAACAGACTATTGTAGCCACTTCAACAACTGAAGCTGAATATGTAGCTGCTGCAAATTGCTGTGGACAAGTGTTGTGGGTTCAAAATCAATTGTTGGACTATGGTTTCAACTTCATGAATACCAAAATCCACATTGATAATGAAAGCACAATCTGCATTGTGAAGAACCCAGTCTATCATTCTAAGACCAAACACATTGAGATTCGTCACCACTTCATCAGAGATTGTTATGAGAAGAAGCTCATAAGTGTGGAGAAAATTCACACAGACTTAAATGTAGCTGACTTGTTGACCAAACCATTTGATGGACCACGGTTCAATTACTTGGTGGTTAGCATTGGTATGATCAACCCATAGCAACATTTAAGGGGAGGCTTAGTTGTATAGTTTGTTAATTATGGTAGCTAAGTAATCTTAATTCTGTTAGTTAATTTCTTTTAATCCTGGTAGTTATATTCCATTAATTCTGGTAGTTAAGTAGAGTTAATTCGGGTAGTTAGTTTTCATTAATTCTGTTTATACAATTTCTGCAATCTGTTTTTCTTTGTTTTAGACTACGTTTGCAGGCATAGCATGGATGAAAGGGAGGCGTGCCAAGGTTTTTAACAATTGACCATTTTTCATACACACTTAATTCTGGTTGAAATAGAGTTAATTCGGGTTGACTCTTAATTAATTCTGTTTGACCAAAATTAAGTCTGGTAGTGTAAATTGTTAATACTGGTAGGTTCTTGTTAATGCTGGTTGCGGGAAATTTGACTTTTTCTGCTTAATTACTGTTTAAATGTAACCGTTAGAGATTTTTACGGCGCAATAGTAGTCCAACAGAGTAGCTATAAATAGATAAAGTTTGATTTCTCTTTCATACTTTTCTTTTATTGCTATCTCCTTTTCTTTTGCAAAGTAAAAATTTCCTCTCTAACGAAAATAGTCAAGCGTTCTGCTACCAGCATCTACAATTTCATTCACTTAAAAACCCAAGTACTTAATACGGTTGTCCAATGGCTCAATTAAAATATTGTGACAAACACAACCAAGTGGGGTTTTTGCGCAAGCCTAATGAGAGTGCCGGATTTGCTGAGATAGTGGATTTTCTTCGAGGTTCCAACCTCAGGTATGCTTTAACTGCAAATCCAACTATTTATGATTCTCTTGTGAAACAATTTTGGCAGAGTGCTATCGCACATACTAGAGCTGATGGGTCCTTAGAAATTATTGCAACCATTGATACCATCAGGTACACAATCTCTGAGGCGTCAATTAGGGATTCACTACAATTAGATGACGCCACAGGAATTACAATGTTGCCTAATGTTGACCTTTTTGAGGGTATGGGGCAAATAGGGTATCCTACTGATGGAACTTTTACCTTTTGGAAAAGTTTCTTTACACCCCAATGGCGATACTTAGTCCACCATCTTTTACACTGTATAAGCTCTAAAAGTGGTGGATGGGATCAATTTGGTAGCAATATTGCTACTGCTTTGATCTGTCTATCCACTGGTAGAGTTTATAATTTTTCAAAACTCATTTTTGATGGTATGGTGGCAAATTTGAAGAGCAAGAAAAAGTTTTTGATGTATCCCCGTTTTCTGCAAATGATTTTGAATATTCAAACAGAAAACAAACACCCTTATCTAGCTGTGAGCCTGACCAAAAAGATATTTGGGAATATGAAAAGGGGTTTTCAAGGGGCACCAAGACCTTTATTGCCTTCTATGTTGCTTGTTGCTACTAACCCTAATGCAGGACAAGAACATGCTGCTCAAGCTCAATCCCAACCATCACCAACACCACCACCTATCCCAACATCTATTTCTCCTCCACCTATCACAACATCATCACAACCAACACCTACACCACCACCCATCTCTACACCACCACCAATCCCTACATCTCCACCTCCACCTATTCCATCACCAACACCACCACCTATTCCAACACCTACATCACCACCACCACCACCACCACCTGAGACTGAACCTACCACAGATGAGTACATCTATGAGGAGCAATCTCCTGTCCACCATCACTTCTCACCCCCACAAGAACAGGCTCCAAGCCAAATGCCTATGGATGATCTACTTCATGAAGTTCCTAAGTTGATATCAAGAATTGACAGCCTGGAAATGGATCTCAAACAAACCAAGCTGACCATGGGAAATGCCATAGTGAAGTTAGTCAAGAAGGTGAAGAAGTTGGAAGGGTTTATGAAAAGGAGGAATTTGGTTTTGACAGACTCTGAAGAGGAAGAACCTGAGGCTCAGGGGAGGAAAAGTGAAGATGATCCTCTAGATTCTTCAGTACAAGGACTGGTTACTCCTCCTACAACTAAAGTCAATACTTCAGGGGAGGAACAAGTGGAAGAAATAAGTCCAAACACTCTTGAAGCAGCCAAAACTCTCTCAAAGGTTGCCTCTTTAAAGTCAAGGTCCATTGACAAGGGAAGGAGATACAAGAGAAGGAAAGAGACTAAGGGAAAGAAAGTAGTCTCAAGCTTGGATTTTCAAGAAGAAGTTGATGCTGGTGCTGAACAAGTTAATACTGCTAGTGGAGTTAATACTGGCAGCATTAAACATAGTACTGGTGATGAACAACTTAGTACTGGTGATGAACATGGTAGTACTGTTGGTCAAGATAAAGGACAAAGAGAAGGAAAAGCTCCCATGATCAGTGAAGAAACTCCAAAGAAGTCAAAGGAACAAATTTTACAAGAAGAAGCTAGCCTTGCAGAAGCAATAAGATTGGATTCCTTACAGAAAGAAGAGGAGGCTAAGCAAATACATTTGGATTCTCTCCTAGCACAAAGAATTGCAGAAGAAGAAGAGTTAACTGAGCAACAGAAGAAAAGAAAAGCTCAAGTTCAGTTTGAGGCTCAGCATTACACTAATGAAGATTGGGATCTAATTAGAGCAAAGATTAAAGCTAATGCAGAGTTGTCAAAAAGCATGCTAGGAAGTAAACTTCAAGGAGAAGATTTTGCAAAGAAGATGGTTGATCTTGTGAATCAAAGAAAGAAGTACTTTGCTGAAGAAAGAGCTAGAGCTAAAAGAAACAAGCCCATGACCCAATCACAGCCGAAGACCTATATGATGAACTATTTAAAGAATCAAGGGACATGGAAGCTGTCTCAGCTGAAGAAGTTAAGTTTTGAAGAAGTCAAGGAAGAATTTGACAAGCTTGTGAAACAGGTTGAGTCCTTTGCACCAATAAGTTTTGAAGCCACTAAAGCCAGTTTGAAAAGATTTGGTGAAGAGCTTCAGACTAAGACTCCAAAAAGACTGAAAGAAGATAAAGATGATGAAGCAAAGGATGATGAACCAACAAAGAAGTCTGGAAAGAGAAGAAAACAGATGGCAAGGAAAGGAATGCATACAAGTGTTGATAAGAATGACTCTGAAGATTCAGATGGAATTGGTGAGCAAGAAGAGTCTGCCACAGGTACTAAAACTCTAATTAATCATGTTTCTGTAGCTATGAAAACACCTAGTGTAGCTACCTATAAGATTATTAAGCAAGGAGAAAGAGGAGTGTACCAAATAGTTAGGGAAGATGGAACAGATATAGTCTATATTAATTTTGGTGCTATGATGAAGTCTATATCTAGAGATGATCTCACTGAGTTGTATAGGGATTTGTTCATGAATAGATTTTGGGATCGGATGGGCCAAGAGGAATAAGTTTGAAATGGGATTTTGGAAGTGGTTAAGAATTTGTTTGAAGAAACCTTTAGCACAGTTCTATATGGAATTGAGTTAGACAGCAAAAGATTATAAGTTGGAGATATTATGATTGCTGTAGAGTACAATTGGCTTGAACTTAGAGTTCTTATGATGTTTATTGTTGCTTGAGAGAAAATTATTCCTTTATCTGCTGAGGTTATGTTCAAACTATGCTGGACAATGAAGCTTTTTGGATTGGAATAAAAATGAATGAGGATTGCTATTGATTGTTGATCATGATGGAAAAAATGCTGGCATTAGAATGTAGTGATGTTTGTAGGTTGAACAGCCTCGGATGAAGTTGAGAAGGATAACCTTGGGTGGAGGTGCTATGCACTAACCACAAACAATATGGTTATCAGTTTTCACCATGTCTAACCCAACTAAGGACTGGCTATAGTCCATGAGCTAAACGGCTCTTGGGTTAAAGCTCTCGCAAATACGTTTTATGGTTTGAACAACTTGCAAATAAGTTGTTTGGTTTTCAACTCACCATATCTGTCTAAGTGAAGAGAGTACATAGACCACAAGTTTTTTTGGCTTGTAGTAAAAGGCTTTTCCTTTTGTGGAATAAAACCTATGACTAGTCCATAAGATATGGCTTATGGTAAAGACAATTGCAAATCATATTTGTGGTTGACCATTTACCAAAAAGTATAGATGTATTCAAACTCACCAAGTTTCATTGTACAAAGAGTGACATGGGTATCAATCCAACATGGATTTTACCTTTTCATAGTTTATCGTCTTCATATTATCGTGCAAATAGGATTGGCTAGCCTATGATCAAACGGCTACAGGGTTAAGGCATATCAAATCCGTTGATGGCTGTAATGGTTTGGCCCAAAAACCATATGGTATTCACTCACAATTGTTTCAAGTACTGAGAGTTGAAGTTGGTTTTCAGTTAACCAGGACATACACCTTTATGGTGGCCAAAGTAAACATAAAAAAAGACTGTACTCCAGAGTTAATGGCTAATGGTAATGAGACATCAAATCCATTTTAAAATTTTCAATGATTCACCTCTCACAGGAGTTAACACACCTGGAAGTGATGAGAATAGACTGAAACTCTATGATTTGATGTACAAAATTGTCAATGTTGCTGATATAATGGATTGTTGAAGAGCCTTGAAGAATAGTTGCTGCAAAGATACAAGGAGAAGACTTGAAGTGTTGCAGATCAAGAAAAATTGAAGGATTTCTATTTACAACATCCTCAGGGAAGCTTAAAGGATTTTAAGATCAAGAATGTTTTGAAGGAACTTGAGTTCACAAGTGAAGATCGCAAGTTAGGGAGGATTGTTGGGGAAAATCGATTGTAACCGACTTAATATATGGTTGTATAACAGTTAAGTCTGGTAGTTATAGTTAGGTCTGTTAGTATTAAGTTAATACTGGCAGTACTAAGTTATGTCTTGGTATTACTAAGTTGTATGGTATAGTCTTAGCTGTACTAAAGTAGTACTGGTCGTTTTTGTTAAGTTGTTTATGAAACAGATTAGTAAATAGTTAATAGTATTAGTTATCTTAGAGATATCTTAGGGAGATATTTTAGGAATGGAATGTGTGTTATTACTTTCACGACGGTTGTAAAGCCATTTAGGGTTTCCTGGTGTATAAGAGGAAACCTAAGGCACGTGTTATGTAAACAAGATTTAGATATATATAGAAGCATTAGAGCTTTATAGTAAATTAGTATTGTTGTTTCTTCTTTAATCTTGTGTTGTAGATTCTCGCATTAACACTTGATTTCATAGTTAGTGTCTCTCTTTAGTTGATTTGGATTCTTCCAAAGTTGTGCTATCGTCTTACGATGGCTAGTTGATCCTATACCAAGGACCTACATATGATTCATACCTAAATATACAACCTTTCCCCTTTTTTTCGATGTCACATCGGGATCCCGCGAACGAAAGGCCCAATGTACTTTCTATTCGATGGGAGTTTGTATATTAATTATTAACTCTTAGGATTTATAACTTGCATCCTTTTTATTTACCAACTACATATATATATATATATATATATATATATATATATATATATATATATATATATATATATATTAACAAAAAGAAAATTTTCGTTTTAGAAAACCAAAGTATAAACTTGAACTAAAATTCTTATTTACAAATGATGTCGACTTCATCGATAAAGCTTTTTCTCTAAATATGTTGATTAGACTTTTAAGAGTAAAACTCTAATTTGTAAAAATTAAAGAGAACACGTATAATTAATCATTTTAAGAACTCCGGGGAAGAAAAATCACAAGTTATTCTTATAAGCCTTTAAGTTTTCCAAATAAACTTTGTTTAGCATCCTAATTCGTAATCAACACTATCATCTCTTATTCTTTGCAAAAGAAATTCGCAAATACTTAGCCTATATAAAATCCAACTCGGCATATTTAAAATCTACTTGAGATTAGCACAAGTTTTCATTTACTAACGATTTCAAGTCTAGCATGTTTAAAGTCTACATGAGACTAGCACAAACTATCATCATTAATTGTTAAGGGAGAAAGCTAGAACTCTACACGTATGATCGGGTCAAAAATTACTTCTTATTCTTACCAACGGAAAACCTACATTTTGTGTCTACTCACTTTTTTTTATATATTTATGACTAAAAATTTAAAATTTTTGCTATTTTTGTGGGAAAACGGGTACGTGAGAACAAAACAATAAGCAAGCAACATCAAATCGATAGATTCCCTTCCCCAAACTAAAACGAAACATTGTCCTCAATGTTTAAAGTCGGGTCTCTACGTAAATCTAAGCCGTTTATGAAGTATGCAAAGATAAAGGATAAATCAACCGGACACGAGAGACTTCAAAGAATTTGTTGGTTTGATCCTACAAAAATCACAACAAACAAGCAACAAACATCGAGAAATCGGAAAGAGCACAAGCCTCTCTCAACACAACACATTAGATAAGAAAATAGAAAAGATAAGCATGGGGTGAACTCCCACGAAGCGGCTTGTTTTTGTTCACCGAGTCGCAAGCTCGACTCGATCCCTGAATTTAGTTATCCTTAGGGAAAGTCTGGAGGTCCGGGATAACCAATGGTGGTGTATCCCCTCCATAGTAATGCTTTAAA
>BQNB010031578.1:0-53861 GCA_026074375.1 Tanacetum coccineum | reverse complement strand
TACGAGATTGCGAACGAGTGCGCATAAAAAGAAAAACTAACAATTAAAAAGCAAAACTTTACACTAATTAATTTTTTTTTGAATTTTAAAACAAGAATGAAACTTTCGAGGACGAAAGGATCTTCAAACCAAATCAACAAACACAAAACAAAGGAATCTTAACACTAATCCCCGGCAGCGACGCCAAAAACTGATTGAGCAGTTTTATACACGTAAAATATATATAAAATATTTTACTTTAAAAGAGTAATTAAGAAAATTACCAAGTTACCCTTGATAAAATTCACTCTCAAAAATATATATAATATAATATATAATACGTATATTAAACCGGGTAAGTATGATCACCCGGGTCGTTATCCCCAATGACTAGTGAAATTGAAACCACGCTTAGGTTCGGATCCTGATTTGAATGAAGCAAAGATATTTGATTTGGAAAGGTTTAAAATAAACAATTAAACAAATACGGAAATGCAACTATTAAGCAAATGGACTAAAATTTAACCCTAAAAATGTAAACTAAAATTTCACTAAATAAAGAAAAAGTGCAGAAATTTATTAAAAATAAAATCCCTAATTTTTATCTTTTTATAAAAGTTTAATTAAACTAATTAAAATCTAACCCTAATTATAAATCAAAATTAATTAAACTAATTAAAATATAACCTAAGGACTAATGGTGCAAAAAGGAAAAGGATTAACGGGCAAAGCAACTTACTAACGGAGGGACCAACTGAAAAACAATTAAAATTGAAAAGTTACATAATCTACCCTGAAAATCTACCCCGATTACAAATTAAGTCCAAGTAGGTCCGAATTAAGTTGAGATTTGAAAAGTGCTTATTATCAAAAACTTAAAAGAGCAAAATTGTAAAGGAAGCTAGTGGGAACAAAATTAATAAAAGCTACTTGGGCTTAAACTCTCAAATAAGCTCAATAAGAGCTTATTTTTAAGCTGACTACAGAAAGTGTGACTTAACTCTTGTTTTTAAAAAATAAGCTATAAAAAACTCAAAACTAGTTCAAAATGAAAAAGGAAAGAAGTTCTAATGAGCTTATGATATGCTTAATCTATAAATGAAAAGAAAACTAAGCTGGAAGTACTTTGAACTTAAGCATGAAACAAGCAAACTCAGGAAATAAGCAAGTAATTCAAATTCCAAATAAGCTAAAAACTTTTTAAAAAGCTAAACTAGACTCTAAAACTTTGAGGACTTATTAAACTACTTAATATCTAACTATATAAGCTATAAAATCTAGACTCATTAGCTAAATTAACAAATTAAAGTTCTTCTTTAGTTCCTACTGTTTTTGGAGTTTTTAGGCCTTTTATGACTTTTGACAGCAAAATAAGCTAAGAACAATAAGCTAAAAAACAAAATTAAAGTCTCAAACTATGATAAGCTATAACTAAACTCAAGATTTACTGAATTTGACAAGCTAAATCCTAAAATTACTAATCTAAATTAAGCTAAAAGAACAGCAGTAGTAACTGAGGTTACTACTGCTAGTGTAAAAATTCAGCAGTACTAACTTATGTTAGTACTGCTAGTGCAATTTAGGATAGAAACAATGATAGCAGTAGTAACTGCTGTTACTACTGCTATTATAAATGATCAAAGAAATTTAAGCAGTACTAACTATGGCAGCAGTACTAACCTTTTTGGTTAGTACTGGTGCACTTTGCACAAGTGCAAATTAAGAGTGCAGGTTTCCTTAAAGAAACTCCTGCACTCAAATACACTCTAATAGAATGTATTAACTAAATGCAAGCAAAATCCAAGCCTAAAGGACTTAGGATCAAATTGACACAATAAAAACCTAAGCAACAAGTTCCCCTGGTGTTGAACACTTACAATAAGCCATTTCTTTTGAAATTTTGAATTCTAACTTATAAAAACTAAATGAAAACTAATTTTAAATGAAAACTTAGCTGACTTAAGTAAATAGCACAAATGAATTTGACTTTTTGAGGTCAAAGTTCACTAAACCAAACACTCCTTATAGACTTTGACAGAAATGATTAAACTAAGATTGATGAATTCTAATTAATAAACCCTTAAAACCAGATAGTGACTAGATTATATCAAACCTATTTAACACAATTTAACAACTGATTAAGCTAGAATCTATGATCAAAGACTATTAACTAATATTTTTGGTTTTTTTAAGGTTTTAAGACAAATTAATGAAAATCTATTATCTAAACTAAGGAAGCTAAAAATAGATGATTATTAAACTAAATTATACTAAAATAAGCACTGATAAGCAAATACAATAATCAAATAAGCAAATCTAAGTTTAGAAAGCTATAAAACTAATATTTAAAGCAAGAGATTAAAGGAAAACTTACAATTCACCACTAGCTAAACAAGAGGTTCCAATTAAGGCAGCTATAAGCTCCCTAGCTTATTAGATAAGCTAGGGTAAAGTCCTTGGGATCTCTTCCAAGTTAAGATCCCCTTCCAAAAAGCTCATAAGTCCAAAAGCAAAGGTAAAAGAGAAACTTAAGCTGTTTGTAGGGATTAAAGTAGATTAGGATCTGAATTCAACTCTCTTATAAGCTTATAGACTTATAAGAGCTTTTGAGTAGCTTATGATAGATTTAAAGCAAGAGTAAAGAAAATAAGGTTTAAATGAAAACTTGTAAATAATTGAGACAGATTATTTAAAAGCAAAACATAAATTTCATTAACTAGAAACTTGATTACATGATTTTTAAAAAGAAATTACATAAAAATTAAGCTAAAATTATTAAGCTACTCCCTACTCCTAGATAGATCGTGAATGTGTGTGATAGTGAGGGCTTTATATAGCCTTGCTGAGAAGGTTCTAGGCCTGCCTTCTTGCCCACGCCTTAATCAATCATCACCATTGGATTCTTTAATCATTGAAGAATTGTTGTAAGCCGTTGGATCACATATGTGCATACACGGATTGCCAGCATGGCAATCCGTGATATGACATATGTGTTACCTCTGTGAGTGATTAGGGAGATAAAAACCCATCTCATTTGTGCTTCCCCATTGATGACGTGGCCAATGGCTTGAGTTGATTAATGAGATGTTTTGAGATTACTCATTTATCCTTGCCATTTTGTTGTAGAGCCTTTGAATTGTCGAATGCACCCTTTAATTCTCATTTGCCCCTTGATTTGACCATAGGTAAATGAGGTAGGGGATGATGAATAGTAAAATGTTCTTGGCGCCATTTATAACTGAAAACAGGGTAAAAAAACATTTGAACTTTAGGCTTTTGACAACTTCAGTCCCTCTCTTTGTTTTCTCCTTTTCTAGCTATAAACTAGATTTAGAAATTGTAAAATTGGCCCTTGTGGTTTATAAAAAGGGAAATGGGCTAGGGTTTTGGGCTTAAGGATCCGAGTAAGGCCCATTTAGGGTTTTTTCAAGCCTAGTAAGAGGTGAGGGACTATTTTTGGACTTTGGTGAAACTTGGAGGGCTAGAGTGGAACACTTTTGGTCTTGTTGACTTTGTTTGACCACTTTGACTGGATTTGGCTGTGGGTTTGACTTTTCTGGCTTCGGCTTTGAATCCTTGGCTTCTTTTTGTACTCTTCTGATTCTCGTGTCCGTGCTTGCTCGTTTTTTACTGTTTTCTTGTGATTTTTGATATATCCGTACTTGCACACATAAAATACAAACACAAACATATTTTTGCCATTTTTGGTCTGTTTTGGGTTTAATTAGGTTATTTTAGGCATAAATGGATATGTGTATTCTACACTTATCATGCCTCTTATTAAGCAAATCCTAATACTCACTATGCGGTCTCGGTATGCATCACAAAAACAAGTTCTAGAATTTAATATACTATCGGTACACTCATATAATTTAAACCGATCTCAATGCTTTAGAAAAGGCAAAAAAACCACATATACACATCCGTAACGACGGAATAGATACACATGATTGCTCACTCCTTAACTCGAGAAAGCTAAAGGTATAAACTATCTTAGGTATTAATAATAGATACCCGAATTGTTAGGAATTTACTTTACGTGATGACATTTATGGAATTACCATTGTTTACCATATCACCACACAGAGGGACTATTTTAGTCAATATAGGATTCTTATGTAATGTGTGGTGGTATAAATTCCATAGAGGGGTTGAGGCTTTTGTATACTTTTACTTTTCAATACATTTTACACACATTAGTTTCTCCCTCTACTTTCTCTCTCTAAACATGGCTATCTCTATCTTTGAGTTACCAAGACCACCGTATCTTAGTTTATGTGTTTCTTTCAATTGGTATCAGAGCCATGGTTACACTCTTGAGTCGGGTTGAGTTTTTTTATGGTCCGTTTGGTCTCATTTTGTCTCATATCTTTTATTTTCTTTTTGAATCTGTCACATTTTTCTAAGTTGTCCATAATCATTGTTATCTGTCCAAAATATTTAATGTTTTCTGGTCAAAGCTACAAGGTCTCCAATCAGTCCCAAATATTTTTGGTGATATGCTAGTTACTTTTGGATCTGTAATGGAAGAAAAACATGAACGACCTTTTGTTTGTGGCTTATTCTAGTGCTTATCTTCTTATTTTTGTGGTCTTTTTTTGGGCTTATTCGTGCGGGTGATAGCTTCTTAATAGCTTGCTGTTCTTGGCTTATTTCATGGGTCTTTCGCTTGGTTAAACTGTTTTTCTTGGTTAACTGTTTGTTTCAAAGCTTATTGGGTGGTTAAAAACCTTTTTGAAGCTTATTATTTCTAATGTTTAGATCTGCTTATTTTTGAAGCTACAAGAAAAGGACAATTTAGGCTCTTCTTTGCAAAAAGACAAAATAGTACAACCGAAACAGATCTGGGCAATTTATACATCTATCTAGGCGAATTATACGTGGTAACTTAGGCGATTTATACCACTGCCAATTGGGGCGATTTATACCACAAAGCTAGGGGAATTATACATCTGCCAAGCTGGACGAATTATACCAAACAATTAGGTGAGTTATACCTGTTGCAAGCTAGGAGATTTATACCACACCGAGTCAACTCGATATTTACCGAGTTGACCCGGGTCGACTCAAGAGATTCATGACCGAGTCAAAAGCTAAAAGAAAAAGACAGAAATGAGGAATGAGAAGACTCGACTGATTTAACCATAAATAACAACAACAACCAACAATTATAAATCATCACATCATCACATCATCACTAACAATCACAAATCCAATTGCTAATCTATACCCCTCGTCACATTTCAATCCAACAAAACCAAGTCTACCTAATTCCCATCGTCACATAAATAATATCATTCCACAACACCAATCTAATCCTATTCCTTCACCAACATCAAACAGTACTCGAAACAGAAAAACAACAATGATATTGATCTTAGTTTGTTCGTTTTTGTGTTGTACAATTAAAGTCAAGACCTTCAAAAGATCAAGAAACACAAAAACAATAACATCATCATCATCATCGATCTATAAAGGTCATTAACCCTCTTTAATATTCGAAATTAGGAAAAGATTTATAACAACAATGTTACAATCTTTTTCTCTTTCATTGAAAATCACACAAACAATACAAATACCTTACCCGAGACCGTCAAGGGATCTTGAAGCCTTAACCTTCTCGTGTTCGTCGTTGTTTTATATTGAAGAGAAAAGGTATCGACCTGATTTGGTTTTGAAACCAAAATGATGTTTATGTCGTATGATTGAAAGACATACGATCAATATTTTGGTATTGTTGTTGGGTGTATGGTTAAAACGTTATCAATATGATAGATGGTTTCTTGTGTTTGTGAAATCAGATGTGGTATTTTCATGTGATGGTGAGAATATCATTGATGTTTTTTTATCTAAAAGGGATTGATATCTTTAAGATGGAGCAAACGAGGTGAGTGTGTGTAGAATAATCTTAACACAAGTATGAAATGATTTACTTAGAGTTTTTACAGAGAGAAAGAGGTGGTTGGATGAACACTTAAAGAGAGAAAGTAAAATGATAATATTAGCTTAATTAAATGTGACAAAATGAACAACCAACACCCTCTGGAGAGGGTTTATATAGGCCTAGCTAACCGGCCATGGGCTTATGTTATGGGCTTACATTGTAACTTTAGCCCGATTAGCTTTTAAATACGTATCTTAACATAACTTAGCTATGAGTCATGACTAATTACATTGGAAGTGACCGACACTTTTTCGTATTTCTAACAATCTCCCCCTAAGGGAGGTCACTCCAATTTATAAAAAAATTAAACTTAGCATACTATGCATTCACTTCTGTCTTGAGCTCGTAGTCATTAACTTCAATCATTTACTTGTGATTTGATGTAATGATCATTGACTTTTGATGTGAGCTTGTTCCTTTATCTTAACCTGAATGTGATCTTTGAGCTTCTTGAAATCGTCAACCAAGCATAATCTCTCACCATCTTGTAAACTTGGCCATCTTGTGAACTTATGAATTTTGAACCGACATGCTCATACCTTTCTTAATTTGATTAATCTTGAAAAGATTTATTAATGCATCTTTCTTGAATTTCTTTAACTTTAACACTTTGTCGCTTTAAGAAGGACGTAAGGTATCAGAGTAGCGGAAGTCTTGAAACATGTACTTGAGCTTTCATGATGTCTTTATATTTATCGGTCGGGTATGAGCATGTGGCTATGAATCTTGTGAGTCAGCTGGAATCAGGTACCTCCATCACCATCTTTAAATATTCCTGAAATAAAACAGTTAGCAATAAAGCAAGGGGACAAATATGGATTTGTCATTCCCCTGTGGTTTGTTGGAGTAACCTTCGAATCCGTGAGGATCAACCAGTGATCAGGTAGATTCAATTTAAGAAGAATCTCCTTGACAGGATTTCCAGCTGAAGATAGAATTATTTCTAACACATAAGTATCAGATTTCATCATAAACTCAAATTGTTTATTTATCGGAATGTTCAAAGCGATAGCACGATAAGAGGTGAACAGCGGGAGTTACTATCTCACCGATTGAAAATAAAAAAATTGATTTGAAAATCAATCGACGTGTCATTTGTAAAAGTGGTTTTGTGACACATCGAGAGTGTTAGTCATTTCAAAATTCCTCATTAATCGTTAATTCATAACCTGGAACAAGTTTGATTCTTAAAGAAATTTCTTTCCAATTGTCACAAGTTTGATTCATAAAGAATCGCACAAGTCACCTACCATGAGCTTGTTTGATGTTGGCTCAAGCAGGATTTCCATCTTTATTGTGATTGAAATCACTCAGATGTTCTGGCAAGATCACAAGGATAATGCGTAGGGCTCTTAATATGTTAACTTGTTATTCACATTGTGTGACCTAGCAAGCAAGATTTGATCAAGGTCTAATGAGATTTATTAGATGATCTCTTTTTTTCTTTTTTTATAAGATCATAGTGCACATTATTTTAGTTGATCGAAGGCTGGAGCAGACTGCCACCTTTTTAATATCAACCAACTCAGAGTGAGAAAGTTGATAGAAATGCGTGTAATCTTCATGAAAAATGAAACAAAAGTCTGTTGAGAGACCTTGAGTGGCTAGGAGGTTGTGCATAGCGTCACTGGGTCCATGATTGTCTTCAATATTAGACAACACCTTAGTGTTTCCAACAGATTATGTATTGACCCGGTTTCTGCCTAAGTGTATGGAAGGCATCTTTCTTTTCACCCTTTATTCTTTTATTTCTTTTTCATTCTTCAACCCCTTCAATGCTTACGAGAATATCATAAATAACACCTTGTTGGTTTGTTCCAGTGTTAGCTCCATCTCAATCGGGTATTTTTCCAGATTCTTTACTTTTTTCTCCTTTTATATCATACTAAGGACATTTTTACACTAATAGTAGAATATCCCTGGGTAGATCCTTATTGGTTTGGTTTGATCATAAGATTTGATTACCTATGCTAACCACCTGATAACTTCATAAATTAAAGTTACATTGGTTGGTTCTTATAGGGTATTCCTTCATAATCAAAACCAAAACCTTGTAAAATTCAATTAAAGTGTTTGATATAAATATCAAAAGATTTACACTTTGAGAGATTTCATCAATTACTAAAAGCTCCCTTTAACTTGTGCACATATCGTAGTACATGCAAGAGTTAGAGTGCATTGAGTCCATTTATTATGATCAATGTCAATTATATTTATTCAGTTAATCACATTTTATCCCTTATCCAAAATATTAATCTCATCTTTGATATTTTAGATATCAATTGATTAAACGTTCGAGGAAAAAATGTTACATAATCACTATAAGGAACATTTTAATGCTCCCCCTCAAATTTTGAGGGTATATAAGACTTTGTTGAGTATAATAATTTGAAAATTTTTGAATTTACTAAGAAATTCTTGAAAATTTTATACTCGAGCACACCTTATTTTTATCATAAGTCTACACTACATATATATACAAATGCACAAGTTTATGATATACGAAATGACCTTTAAGTTAAGAACACAATATGACAAAGTCATATTGTTCTTTGCAGCAGTCTGAGGTTAGTTTCGTAGAGTCTACCACCGACAAACTTTTCCAAACTCCTCATCATCCTTCTTTCCTTCAGCAGCTTGTTGATGTCTTTGATCATGAAATGAGCTCTTTTCTTTTCCAAATTGCTCCATCTTCTCTTCGGCAAGTACTCCATGTCGATATTTTTGGTTATGTCTTCGAGCGAAGAACAAAGTCTGGTTAATGTGCCATCACTAAACTTGTACAGTCTGGGTATTCTCCGTTCGGGGGTGGGTTTAGGGCATCAACTTTGCTCCTCTTGGCTTGGCAAGGCCCCCTTCTACCCACTGCGCCTCTTTTAACTGAGACATAAATAAATCCTTGAGGGATGTTCCTCCCTGCACATGCGCCTTCGTGCTCGGAACCCCACGCATACGCCTAGGGTCCCCCCCACGTTAGCCCTCATCCTTCCGAGCGCGCGCGCGCAGATCTAGTATCTGCTACGCTACTCCACTGGACTCAAGTATTGTAGTATCAGGCTTGGTGACGTTGATTTGTTTTTTATAACTTTTAACTCCAAGTTGAAGATCTTCGACTCGCCTTTAAATAACCAAACTTTTGGTGTACATTCTTAGTGCCATTGCGAAGTCAACAACATCATCACCTAACAGATTTATGAGCCAATTCTGAACCACAAGAATGAACATATCCTTGATATCATTGATCCGAAGTTGTGGAAAGTCACCTTCCTTGAATCTGTATAAGTCATTATCAGCTCTTCTCACTATAATCTCTTCCAAGTACCCGTATCCATTTTTCCTCATTACCAAGACATGAGTGACAGCCAGAATCCATTTTGTAAAATATACATCTCCTCTTGATTGCATACCTCTTGCAAAGGCATAGAAGGACTTACGTTGTTCTCTCCAATGTGATATACCCCATAACGCATACTTATCATAAGCAACTTTAATTAGACTCCATATGTTTGGAACCATGTCTTCAAAGCCAGGTAGATCATACTGAGCAGCCTTTGTCTTGGTAGTAGACGTCGTATATGTCATAGTCGAGATTCCTCCTTGAAGATACTTAAGATCATTGTTGATGAAGAATTTGAATGGTACTCTTTGACGTTTTCTACTCTTGATCAAAGGAAGGGGTTTGGAAAGATCAAATGGATAGTCACCGCCTTCGGGATTTTCCCAATCAAGCTTTTCAAAAAGAGCCTTGTAGCATTCTTCAAAATCATATTCTAATTCAGCATAATTAGAGCGTGTTCCTTTGAGTAGTTTGAATGCTGGCCCTAGCAGAATTTCTTGAGTTAAATTCTTAATTTTTAGGCCATTCAACATAAATGAAGAAAAGTCTATTGGAGTGCTCATCAATTCATTAAAGTCCTTTAATGATTTATCAGAAGGATTGGAAGCTACTAGATTCATCAACCACGTTTGTGTTAGACCTTCCTAAGTCATCTTGCCCACATTCCAGTCTGGGTCAGTAGGTTCTTGAGTTGGTGTAGGTTTCTTGAACCAATCACTTCTAGAGGCAGTCTCTTTCCTTGGTTTATCTTCATTATCACCTAGGTTCCCTTCTTGATCATGTGGTATGTCAGAATCTGCAACCTCGAACATTGGTTCCTGGTTCCTCTGATTGAACAGACTTACTAGAAGATGTCGGTTGAGACTTGGTGCCTTTGGAAGAGCCAGACGTTGAATCTTTCTTTTTTGGTTCAGTGGTTGGTTCTGCATCTTTGCTTAGCTTTATCTTCTTTAACCCTCGGTCTGATCCAGCAGAAGGGTCTTTATCTTTATCCTTGTCTTATTCCCGGCCATGGCTTCAATGAATATACATCATAAGAATAGAAGAAATCTTTGTCGAGAGCGTAAGATTTTTTTAAACCATCATAGCAATCTCGGTGTTTGGGAGCCGTCAGATATAACTCACTTTTCTCCATCTTATCGAGAAGAATCTTCTTTAATTCAAATTCAGTAAGTGTTGAAGCATCTTTATAAGTAGACTGTGGTTGAGAAGACGCCTTTGCTAGAGTAACTTCATCACGTAATTCTTTTACTCAATTTTCGATACACAGTGGGAGCGAAGTTAGCCACTTCTTGGGGGGCAAAATCTGAAGCAGCTGATCTTTTACTGTTCTTTGGATTTTTGGCCGTGAGAGACTTTGTAAAAGAATTTTCATGAATTCTTTGTCAGGTTCTCCTAACCTTGTGTCTATATTACTGTCAACTAAAGATTCACTTGATGTGTAAAGGGTCAATCTTAGATCAGCAACTGTCTTTTATCCAATGTTGTGAATCGTTAATGTGTTGAATCTGATAAGACTGATGTGAGATCAAGAAGATAAGATAAAGGTGATTTTTGTAGTTTCAATTGTCCGCAGGATTGGTGTATTTTTGTAATGGTGTAGGAATGAAGGTGTGTGATGATAGAGGAATTTATGTGAAACCAGTGAAGCATCAGGGATAACCGAAACAGGTAATGTAAAGGAGATGTGTACTTGAGTTCAGTGACTTCATGGTGGACATGACATCTAGTGTGAGACACTATATCTGCATCAGTTTGGAGGAAATATCTGAAAAATTTAGGAATTTAGATGCCAAGTCGGATGAGCGAGAAGAACTAGTAACATGGACTTCTGTCTTCTTCGAAACAGTATAAATTATCACATGGGCATCTTCAACAACTTGTTCTTGAGTAGTCTTCTTCAGAACATTAGAAATTGTCATGTGGGCATCTTCAACAAGTTGTTCTTGAGTAGTCTCCAAATTTTCATTCCCTTGATGAGCTTCAGACATTTCAGCATCATTACCCTCACCTTGAACAATTCCTGTAGCAGTCTTAGTGGGTTCTACAACTCTTGCATCTGGATCATCATCAAATTGGTCGGTAGTGTCATCCATTCCTTGTTTTTCATCACTTTTCATCTCATCATCTTCAGATTCATTTTCTTAATCAAAATCTTCTTGTTCTTGATCATCATCGTTAGATTCTTCATCTTGCTTCAAATCTAATTCTTGCTCATCCCTATCATTACCCCAAGACTCAGATTTACTCTTAGAAGAGTCATCATTGGTCACATCAGAAACCCCTGGTTTATCACCAGTTCCTTCACTTGTAACAGTAGGAGTTATCTTTTTAACACTTGGTGGTTTCTCAACAACCGTACCAAAACCACTAGGATGTGTCTTATGAAAGTCCCTTAAGCTCTTCTTTCTCACTTCTTTCAACAGAGCCTTTTTCAGTCAAAGATACTTCAGATAGCAGCTCAATTCCTTTGCCACAAGCAACATTTACTTTTTCCTTTTCCTTTCTTTTAGACTTAGGTTTCGCAGTGGGTTCTCTGATGACGATACCTGTTGCTGGCGTAGTTGAAGGTTTCTTAGTAGCTCTCTTAACTCTTTTACCTTTCTGGACAGTTTCTTCATCTGCTTGGACAGGAATACTATCTTTCTTAGTTAGAGACGCTTTCTTGAATTTCCTTGAGTCCTTGGGAGGCACTGCACTTGTATCATAGCTAAGATAGGTCTTGTACACTTTGCTTTCCTTCATCGCTGGACATGTCAAATATTCAGGTAGAACAGCTCCATATTTCTATGATGCTTCTTTTCTTGAAACAAATCTTAATGTGTTGATCAAGTAATCATCCTTGGAGGTGTGCATCCTAATTCTGTTTCTCCAGGAGAGTGACTTTTCTTAAATCAAGAAGTGGTGAATGATGACTTTGGTGAAACAAGGGTAGTACATCTTTTCTTGCTTTTTGTAGACTTTGTTATCAATCTGATAGGTGAAGTCTTCCCAGAGTAGTTCCATGTAGTCTACATTCTTCTGATGGTACATGCCCTAAAGGATTTGTGCTCGGAAAAGACGAAGTTTGTCAAGACCAGTAGTCTTTCCAGATAGGCTTCTGTTGATAAGAGCAGCAAAAGTTCTCCACGGTTGATGCATCTGATCGACAACAACATCATTGAGAGAATTGATAACCCCAGAATGATCGAGACCTCTTAAAAAAGATATAGTATCTTCTTCAGAAGGAAGAGCATCAAAGTCACGACCAAGTACCCTTGGGCAAATCTGAAAGATATCTCTAAAGACTTCCAAAGTAAGCTTGAATCATTTCTTTTTGTCAATCTTGAATCTGTAGAAGTCATCATGCTTGTATATGCAATTCCAGAATTGATGCATATACACTTCAGGGACATCTGCTATGATGAGAAATGCAGGATAGTAAGGAGTAAGTGCAAGTGCATCTAGAACAACTTGAAATGTTTCCTCTTTTAGTTTCAATCCTCAAGGGATTCTTCCATTGCATTTTCCAATGTCAAGTCGATTATCTTTTGGACAACTGTCAAGGATCAAGATTGGTTTGCTTGAGTAGTGAGGGAAGTCATGATTTTGCTAGGAGTTGTCAAATATAGTTTATTGTACAAGCAAATATTATATGACACTGCATAGGATCGAGAGATAGCTGAGGATAGAGAGAGTGATAGAGATTATTGATGCAGAATAGGGTTTACTACAGGTGATAGACAAATAAATACAAGGCAACAACTATACACAATGCAAATTACTAATACACATGCAACCAGGATACACACACTCTCATACACCATATTAACTATAGGCAAACTAATGAAATCAAGGCAAACACTTAAGATTTCTAGGAAAATTATACCTAACTTAATCACTAAGTAACAAGACAGGGTAAAATTACACTTAGATTAGGTTATGAGTTTGAATTACCAAGATTATAAGATTAATTCTATTAGAAACAATCAAGTATAGATCGCCTATATGACTAGTATAGATCGCCTATGTTATGTATGTGAGTATAGATCACCTGTATTAGATCTATGTATTGATCGCCTATTGTAATTATACTTGTACAGATCGCCTGTTGTAATTAAACAAGTATTGATCGCCTGTTGTAATAACACATGTATAGATCGCCTGTGAAAAATACTTATATGTATTAATCGCCCGTGAAAATGTCTAGATTATAGATCGCCTGTGCAGTTTTTACATAAACATTTCACACCCTTTTAAGCATCTAACTTCCTACAAACATGATCATATAGCATTTTTCTATCATTCTAACATCTTTCAATCATAAAAATATCTATGAAAATCTTGAATTAGGCTACATTTAACCCATATGAGCTCGAAACCACATAAGATTCAATATTTATCATGACATCATGTAACCAAACACTCAAATACACTCAAACAGTCTATATGACCCTTCTTAAACCCAAACCCATGACAATTTATAAGTATTGGCCCATTTTCACATAGTTCTACTTTAAGAATCATTCGAACCCCATGAAAGAGTTAACCCCTTTAAAAACTGTTTTACGCACACCATCTAGACCCTTAATAGACCAAAACCTCTCTATCAATTTGACATTTTACACACTTTTTAGTGATGATGAAAATTAGGTCAATTTTGGGTTTTTAAAAGTGAAATTCAATTATTTGGTCTGAGAATATGAAGACTTTAACATTAATGCGTGTACCTTTTAGCTTAAAATGTAGATGGAATGAGTTCTGTAACACCCCCATTTTTACATATAGCAGCGGAAGCTAATCTGGGGTATTACTTCAAGGTACAACAGTCATAATCATAGAAAACGAATCAAAAAGAGTCGTTTATGAAAATAGGTTGTCATTCATTATTTCTTCAGAGTTTTTACAAACAGGAGGTTCCTAAAATCTATACAGTAAAGTTTGAATGATAATGGTTTTTCCATCGTCATGTCCTCACCACTCCGTGCCATTAGTTACCTGAGATAAAACATGCTAAAAAGTCAACACAAAGGTTGAGTGAAATCCATAGGTTTAAGTAATATAATTTGAATGCAAATGTGATATTCGGGTTACGTTGATATACACCCGGTATTGAAAACATAATTTATTATTGCCATTAGCTCATGAATCTGAAGCCTTAGGGTATGGTGATATGTTATAACCCCTGCGGGTACCTTTTTCAAAATACCCGCGTGATTAATAATTATGTGCACTTCGTTACTCCCAACATAATTCAGAAGTCATTCAGTAAACGTTTGAGGAGCTAGGGCACTTTAAATCGTAAACCCAATAACTCAGTCAGAACGTAATACCAAGATGAAACTCCTTAATATGAAGCTCCCTAGTATTGTGATATGATATAATCGGTTTTAAGCGTTTTGATCAATATCTGGAAATGTTAAGCACGAGAAGCGTTAATTAAAGTTATGTCTTGTAAGGTTTTAAACATGATTTTATACTTTTTCAAAATGTTACATTTTAGACCTTGGGGTTTGAAAAGTTGCAAAATAGTCCTTGGAGTTTGCATTTTTACGACTTTGGTCCTTCAACTTTAAAAGATATACCAAGTAAACCTTGCACTTTGAAAAGTGACATAATAGACCCCTATAGTTATAACTTTGATAAAATGACATATTCAGCCCTTCTAGTTATTAATTTCAGAAAGTTACGATATATACCCCTTGCATGGATTATAATTACAAAACATGTCCAAATTGCCATGCAAGCTTATGTTAACATTTCAAAAGATATTTATAAGTTATAATAAACTAAAATATGAAGTTTTAACGTAACGCAAGTTTAAAATAACGATTCGTTAAGCTAGGAAGCAAAACGGGTCAAATTAGGGTTTCAAAACGTAAACGCGCGAGTTTTAAGTTCAAATTCCTTCAATAATCAATAAAGTAGTTATTTTAACATTAGTTAAGCATGCTAGGATAGATTATAACAATATTTAACCATTATAACATTTAGTTTTAAGAAAAACGTAAGATTAGGGTTTCAGGTGTACGGTTTTGGATCAAAATAGAAAATGAGCATGAATTGAGTTATGAAACTTTAACAAGAGTATATTTAGGATCATATGAACATTATAAGAGTGTAGGAGCAGAAGTAGAATATCTAGAACCTGGGTTTGAGCTTCAAGGAGCAAAAATGGTGGAAATGGGTCGTTTCGGGTAGTATTTCTACTTGTACGCCTTGTATCTTGTTCCCGGTGCTTCAAATCTTCAAAGATTCACTTGATTTATCTTATTTAATGATACTAGGATCATAAGGGAGCAAAGTATTGCTGCCTATGGGTTATAGAGAGAAGATGGGGTGGTGCGAGTTAGAATGAGTGCCCAAGACCCCTATTTATACTCATTGGAGGTTAAGAGGAGTAAGCAAAACTTAGGATCTATTCTTGACATGTGTTAGGGCTAGTATATGATGTGTAGAGACTAGAAAATCAGATGTGGGAGTCTATGAAACTAGATTGAAGGTGTGGATACTCCTCATGCTTGCCACGGCTGTTTTGAGCTAAAAGGGGTTCATGTGGCTTCAATTTTGGCCATGGGATTGTTTAAGCAGGTGCATAAGCTGCTTGAGGATACATGTGGGTGATTCATTGAGGTGCTTGCACATGGGAAGAGTTTTAAATGGGTAAAAATGGTGCATGTTTAGCCGCAGGTCAGTTTTGGGGTCTTAGGGCTCGAAATCAAGTTTTTGGTTTTTATTTCGTGGACATTGATCAAGAAGTGATTAAAATATGATCTTAAGGTTTGTAATAAGAAGTATTAATAAAAGTTAGCAAATCCAGATCCTAAAGATATTTTCTCAGATCCATTTTTTAAAGACTGATCCGATTCTGACAGGCCAGTTTTAGGTTTTAGGGTTAAAACTAGATTAGGATTTTTCTGGGTTTATATTCTTGAATATTGTTGTTGAAATGATGAAATGAATGATAAGGAATATGATGTAATGTTGTAATTTTAAGTTATTACAACTTATTTGAGTGGTTGGTTGGGGTTATGAATGGATAAAAACAAAGAAACGGTTCATGATTTTTACTATTTTGCTCGTTAGGTTTTCCCTGACTTTTCAAATAGGGTTTTGAGTGTAAAAATGTGTATGAAAGCTTAAGAATAGAAAAATTAGGGTTAACCACCTGTAACATTGAGTTTGTAGTAGCATGTACAACAAGTGGTGATGAAGAAACTAGAATGAAAACAGAGGTAAAACGGCTATTTTGGAGTTCATGCTTCATGATTTGTACATTGTGCTTTATAAGACTTGACTTGACTTAGAGGGAGTTTATATTTCAAATGAGATTTATAAATTACGTGTACAAATGCTTTAGTAGCTAGTATATTCACTTTATATTAACCTTAATGAAATTAGGTTTAAGGTATAAACGATAAACGGTTTAAAGCCTGTTTTGATATAACGTTGCAAATGGTACATTATAGAATAATGTACTTTGTAAATAAGGATATGATGTATTGTGACTTGACAAATTGTGATGGTTCTTGACAATAGGGAGGACAGGATTGCCATAAAGATAGGTTTGCGAGTGATCTACGCTACTTTAGTTAGCAAATTTACATTATATATGAAATATAGACAAAAATGCAAGTCATTAATAAAGCGAAAAATTTCCCTGTACAATTGTGATAATAGTAAAATAAGTTTTGCATTTGATGAAAATTCTTGGGTTGTTATATACTAAGTGAAGAACACAATGAAGACATTCAAGCTTCAAGTGTTATCGAGTCGTCACATTATCGCGACTCTTACTTTATTTCATCCCTATGTCCCGACCATGAAAAGAACACAAAAACTTTCCACTTCAGCACGTTAAGAACACAAGAAGACATTCAAGCTTCAAGTGTTATCGAGTCACCAATTGTCGTACTTATACTTTTTTCATCCTATGTCACCACCGATGAATGATACTACCAAAACATTCCACTTCTAGCAAGTGAAAGAACACAACGAAGATATTCAAGCGTCAAGTAGTTGTTTGAATCACACCAAATTGGTTTTACAGAAGTTAATACACCTCAATTCACAATCATACTACCAAGCAACTCTCATTGATTTAACAAATGAAGACAACAAAAACCCCATCACCACCGACTTCCAACTATCATCACCAGTGCTCCTAAATGCACCATTCAAACATCATCACCAAGGCACTTCATCATCACGCCATTACCTACACACTCTACTTAAAAACAACCCTCATTATCCCACCATCATCATCAACAACAATCTACCTTTTTTCACATTTTTACCTTTGTTCTCAACTTAATAACCATCTCAAGAAAAACAACCACTCCCAATCAAGAATTACCAAACCCTTACATTAAGGACACTCCTACATCACCACAAGTTGTCCTTACATCCTCCATTTTCCTATCTCAACCCATACAATTCTATATGTTACTCACAACTTAATCTCCGAACTCAAAGTGACAACCAAATTCAACACACACCACCTTCCATCTCTCCCAAACTTCTTCTCTTAGTTGATTTCTTGCTCGATCATCTTCTACTTACGGTGAGTTCATATCCTCGCCTTTATAACTTTAAATGTTTTCTTAAACCCCGCGAGGGAGATACATGCTACTTTATCAAATTGAACACAAGTTGTTTTTCATGTATGCTGGACCCGAATATATACCTTGATTGCATTAAGTACCTCTTGTCAAAAGACCCTAATCGTGAACCGTCAACTACCTATGATGGGTAGCCGCTGTTATAATTAATAGATCTATGGGCTTGACAACCCGGTTCGGTGTTTGGGGATACGCCCATTTCAGGGAACCCAATGTTCGAACATATTGTATTCGAGATTTTATTAGGTATATGACAAGATACCTAGCCTGGGGGCATTATTATTATTGTTTGTGAGCATATGAAAAGATATATGCATGATCTAAAATGATCCATATTTTGTCCATGGGATCGGTGTCACGTGTTTAATGCAATTTATCTGAAATGACTTGTATGATCAACAAGTTCATCATTAACTAAATATTTATGCTTGTGTTCTAAAGTATTCATATAAACTCTATGATTTCACTCAATATTTCGTTGACTTTTTAGCATGTTTTATCTCAGGTAATCAGGGATAAGGACTAGGAGTACTCGAGGAGGAGATAGTGCTAATTTATTTTGTTGACATGTTTTGTGTTACATTCCTCAAAAATATATTTGTTTAATGTTATGGTTTTAAAAACTTGCAACTTGGATTTGGTAATGTTTTCTGTGGGACAATGTTTTAGTACTCCGATTTTCATGAATGGAACAATGTTGTAAATGTCTCTTTTGAGTCGTTCTTTATTTACTTATGTTTTTGTGCTATGAATTAACACCCAACTATTAGCCCCGAACCATTGGTCCCGCTGCGTGACAAATTTGAGGGTGTTAAAGATTGGTATCAAGAGCTATAAGTTATAGATAACTAGGTCATTTTTCAAAAACCTAAACTATAACTTTCTTTCCTTATTTTTCGCGCGCTAAGGCTCCTCGTGTATCATGTTCAAGTCTTACTGGTGATTTCCCATTTTAGCAATTATGCACGCTTAGGGTGCATTATTGTTAAGTATTTATTAAATAAATACTATGATACATATTGAGATATATATGGATTATCAAGCTTGGTATTAAAGCTTTTGCATTTATTTACATGTTGAAGTAAATCATAATTAAATTATCATACTTATTTTAATGCAATTGCATACATTAGCATCTTGCATAAAATTTAATCTATATGGTGACCTCATATATATATATTTATATTTATTTTGAGTGATTACAAATTATCATGACAAACTTACCTCCCCCTAATTACGTCGAGGATCTTCCTGAAGGCGACACCACCACTCCTATGGACACTCAGTCTGCTGAGCCATATGGATCTCTACGCGACCCTTAGTATATTAGTATCAGTTGTAGTCTCTTTCATTTTGTAACCAATGACTGAATTTCAGTTAGTAGACTTAGTCATCGGTTGTTATGAATTGTATCATTTTGTGAACAAAGCAACTTATGTTAACTCTTGATGATAAATGACAATCGACTATCTTTTGATTTCTAATTGAGTATTGTAGTTGTGATAATTATGGTGATGTTGATGTGTTTGTCACATTTGTTATGTCATTGCTAAATTGATTATTTGTACATGTTATGACTTTATCATTGTATGAATACTCATGCATTTCCTTTTGATGTTATGACAGAATCATGGCACCTAAGAAAGCTCCAGTTCTGACCAAAGCCAATATCAACCGTCTAATTCAAGAACGTATCGATGAGGCCATTGCTACTGAAAGGGAAAGAGTCTGAAGAGAAAATAACCCTGAGGTCACTCCTCCAGCTCTAACTCCTGCTCCAGCTACAAATCCAGCTCTAGGTTCAGCCGCAGGTCTAACCGTAGGAATTGCTACCCGAGAATGCACCTTCGGAGGATTCTTGAAATGCAACCCTACTAGTTTCCATCGTAATGAAGGAGCCGTAGGTTTAAGTAGATGGATTGAAAAATCTAAAAGTGTTTTCTATATTAGTAAATGTACCAAGGGAAATAAAGTCATATTTGCTGCTGCAACCCTCCAAGACTCAGCCCTAACCTGGTGGAACAATCAAGTTGCCTCTATGGGACGTGCAGTTGCGAATAGCAAGTCTTGGACAGAAATGAAGGCCATGATCACGAAGGAATTCTGTCCTCTGGAAGAAATCCAAAGAATGGAGCACGAGTTATGGAACTTGAAGGTTAAGGATTAAAATATCACTGCTTATACCACTCGTTTCAATGAACTAATCTTGTTATGCCCTGAAATGGTTCCCATAGAGAAAAAGAAAGTGGAGGCATACATACGAGGGTTATCTGTTAATATCCAAGGGGAAGTGACTTCATCCTCCCCTACTACTTTGAGCAGAACTATTAGGATGGATCACAAACTAATGGAACAAAAACACATATCTAAGATGGATAGGGAGGCCGAGGTGAAGAAGCAAAAGTGGGAAAGTTCTCAACCTGAAGGTAATAGTGGTAGCAATTAGAGCAATCAAAGAAATAACAATCGAGGCAATTGGCGAGACAACAACCGTCAATATCAATCAAATCACCAAAGGCAAGGCAATGCGAGAGCCATGACGGATGCCCGAAATAATGAGACTGATCAAGGAGGACCAGCCCTAAAATGTAATCGCTGTAGAGTTCATCACTTTGGAAACTGTCCGGCAAAATGCAATAAGTATGGAAAAATTTGACATAAAGACAATGACTGTAGAGGAAAGGAGTGGCAACCGGTGCACACGCGCAATCAATTCGAGCTTGTTTTAAGTGTGGAGACAGGAACCACACCAGAGACCGATGCTCAAAATGAAACAACCAAAAGGAAGGAAATGCTACGGGTCGCGCCTACGCAATCAAAGATGCAGACAAGGCTCAAGGACCAAATGTTGTCACTAGTATGTTCCTGGTTAACAATTGTTATGCTAGCGTACTGTTTGAGTCTGGTTCTGATATGAGTTTTATAAACACTAGCTTTAGTCACTTGATAGACATTCAACCAATTAAAATAAATACCAGTTATGAGGTCGAACTCGCCAATGGAAAAATTGCTAGTACGAATACAAGTTTAAGAGGTTGTGGCATGAATTTAGTTGATCATCTAATCGAGATTGACCTAATGCTAATCGAGCTTGGTTTATTTGATGTGATAGTCAGGATGGATTGGTTAGTAAGGCATGATGCGGTTATTGTATGTGGTAAGAAGGAGGTTCATGTACCCTATAAAAATAGGCGCTGGTAGTTAAGGGTGATCGAGGAGCATCACAATTAAAGGTGATATCCTGTATCAAGGCAAGGAAATATATAGAGAGGGGATGTCATTTTTTTGTAGCTCATGTGACCGAGAAGGAGCTAACAGGAAAACATGCTGAGGATGTGCTTGTAATTCATGACTTTCCTGATGTTTTTCATGATGACTTGCCTGGGCTTCCACTCCAACGCCAGGTGGAATTCAAAATTGATCTGGTGCCTGGAGCCACACCTGTTGCCCGAGCACCGTATCGTTTAGCCCCATCAGAAATGAAGGAGTTGTCAAACAAACTGCAAGAGTTGTTGGAGAAACGTTTCATACGCCCAAGCTCTTCACTCTGGGGAGCTCCGGTATTATTCGTGAAGAAGAAAGATGGAACATTCCGTATGTGTATAGATTACCGCAAACTTAACAAGCTAACAATCAAGAACCGTTATCCTCTCCCAAGGATCGATGACTTGTTCGACCAACTAGAAGGTTCAAGCGTGTATTCCAAAATCAATCTGTGATCCGGATATCATCAGCTTCGTATACGAGAGGAGGACATTCCAATCACTGCGTTCTGGACTAGATATGGTTATTATGAGTTCCAAGTGATGTCGTTCAGTCTGACCAACGCACCGACAGTGTTTATGGACCTAATGAATCGTGTATGCAAGCCTTGTCTTGATAAATTTGTGATTGTGTTCATCGATGATATACTTATCTACTCCAAGAATAAAGAAGAGCATGAAGAACATCTGAAGATTATCTTACATCTACTTAAGGAGGAAAAATTATACGCGAAATTCTCAAAATGTGACTTTTGGCTAGATTATATGCAATTCCTTGGTCATGTAATCGATAGTAAAGGAGTTCATGTTGACCCCGCAAAGATTAAGGCTATTAAAAATTAGGTTGCACCAACAACGCCAACCGAAGTGAGGCAATTCTTAGGGTTGGCTGGGTATTATTGTAGATTCATTGAAGGTTTCTCTTTGATCGCTAAGCCTCTTACCAAGTTAACCTAGAAAAACAAGAAATATGAATGGGGCAAAGAAGAAGAGGAATCATTTCAAATACTAAAGCAGAAACTATGTAGTGCGCCTATTCTAGCGTTGCCCGACGGAACTGAAGACTTTGTTGTGTATTGCGATGCATCACTGAAAGGTTACAGAGCAGTGTAACGAGAAAAGGTTATTACGTATGCTTCCTAGCAATTAAAGACGCATGAGGAAAACTATATGACACACGACTTAGAATTGGGTGCGGTAGTTTTTGCGCTTTGACTTTGGAGGAATTATTTGTACGATACAAATTGTGTTGTGTACACGGATCATAAAAGCCTATAGTACATTCTCGATTAAAAAGAACTTAATATGAGGTAACGTCAATGGATCAAACTCTTGAGCGATTATGATTGCGAGATTCGATATCATCCTGGTAAGGCCAACGTATTGGCCGATGCGCTGAGCAGGAAAGAAAGGGAAAAACCATTGAGGGTTAGAGAGTTAGTTATGATGGTTCACACCGACTTACCACAAAGAATACTTGATGCTAAAATAGAAGCAATGAAGAAAGAGAATGTGGAAGCGGAGAAACTAGGAAGACTACTTAAGCCAATATTTGAAATTCACTTTGATAGGATTCGATACTTTGATAAGCAGGTATGGCTGCCATTGTATGGAGGATTAAGAGAATTGATCATGCACAAATTGCACAAGTCTAAATATTCAATTCACCCGGGGTCTGATAAGATGTATCAAGACTTAAAGAAACTCTATTGGTGGCCGAATATGAAAGCTAAAATTGCCACCTATGTTAGTAAGTGCTTGACGTGCGCCAAGGTAAAGGCAGAACACCAGAAACCATCTGGATTGCTCCAACAACCTAAAATCACTAAGTAGAAGTGGGAGAAAATAACCATGGATTTCGTTACGGGTCTCTCGAGGACCCCAAATGGTCATGACTCGATCAGGGTTATCGTAGATCAGTTAACTAAGTCAGCTCATTTTCTACCGATGAAGAAGATCGATAGTATGGAAAAATTAACCCAATTATACTTAAAGGAAATCGTATGTAGGCATGGAGTGCCTGTGTCAATAATATCCGATCGAGATAGCTGTTTTGCATCAGGTTTCTAGGGATCACTTCAAAAGGCCTTGGGAATCGAGATAAATATGAGCACGACTTACCACCCAAAGACGGATGGTCAGAGTGAAAGAACAATCCAGACTTTGGAAGATATGTTGCAAACATGTTTAATTGACTTTGGTAGTAGCTGGGATCGACATTTGCCCATAGTCAAGTTTTCCTATAATAATAGTTACCATGCGAGCATCAAGGCTGCTCCATTTGAATCACTTTACGGATGGAAGTGTAGATCGCCTATTTATTGGAGTGAAGTTGGTGATAGTAAACTAATAGGACCAAAATTAATCCGAGAAATGACAGAAAAGATTGTTCAAATCAAGAATCGCCTACTGACTGCTCGTAGCCATCAAAAGAGTTATGCGGATGTTCGACGTAAGCCGATGGAGTTTGATGTGGGAGACATGGTAATGTTAAAGGTATCGCCTTGGAAAGGCGTGATTCGTTTTGGTAAACGTGGTAAGTTGAGTTCACGGTACGTTGGGCCTTTTAAGATTATTGATAGAATTGGTCCAGTGGCATATAAGTTGGAGTTACCCAATGAACTCCGTGGAATTCATAACACATTCCATGTTTCAAATCTCAAGAAGTGTTTGGCGGATGAGAATATGATTACCCCGCTTGAAGAAATTCAACTTGATGACAAATAGGATTCCCATAGTTAAGGTTAGATGGAATTCTCGACGAGGTCCAGAATTCACATAGGAAAGAGAAGATTACTTCAAGAGAAAGTATCCTTATCTTTTCTCGAACAAGAAGAAGGCAGGAATCGAGCACCGGGACGGCGCTCCCGTAAGGTGGGGAGGATGTAAAACCCTGTATTTAAGGTCACTACTTATTCCGAACTTATCATTATTCTTTAAGTTATATATAATTCATTTTATTAGTTTAGCCGATTTTTATTAAAATCGTCATTTTAATTATTCGTAATCCATGTTTAGAATTATTATTCGTCTTAAATCCTACGTAATTTAAGTTTTTAGAAAAGTATCATGTATGATGTAAAACTATTTTTATCTTGTTCGTTTTTACTTCGTGGTCCAGCCTTAACTCTCGTAATATTTTACGTTTGTACCTGTTAGCCTCAAAACTACCCACCTATCTTAAAATTTATACCCTAAATACTAAATTATATCACACCTAAATCAAGCTAGTGGAATTCACCACCTCATCTCATGAGGTGGCTACTCCTAAAGAATGCTCATGACACTTAACACCATATTAATCCAACCTTGTACACTTGTCTTACACCATTGCATGTAAGTTTAACATAAAGCTATACTACTTTCATTAACAACACATAGTTAACAACTAAAACAAGAAAATTCTCTCCCACCCGTCTTGCCTTTGACGTCAATCTCCACCATCAACAATACCATTTCCAACAAAAATTTCACAAGTAAATTCTACACAAGATAAAAGCTTCAATGTTTGTATACTTTCCTTGATACTCAAATATCATCTAGATCATCATTTCTTGAACTTTAGGGGCTGATTTAAGGGAATCATTTGAAGGGTTCATTCTTAGAGTTTGGAGGATGTTGTAGTTGTTGATTAGTGGTTTTGTGTTGGGTCAAAAACTTGGTGAAATAATGTGTAATGATGGTGTGAAATTATTGGTGTCACTCTTATTATTTTTGTAAGTCTTTATTTAGATTTCTTTTAATTTCTTTTACAAGAGTAATATGATTTATTACCTACTGTAAAATATGCATTTTTATGATTATAAGATGTGTGACAACGTGGTATGGCATTGTATACACATATGGTGAGGTCAAAATCATTAAGAGAGGGTGTTGGTAAAGAGAATTTAGAAACTGTTATAGGTCACTAGCTTGTTGGGCTTAATACGAATTATTTTTGGTTTGTAGTCTATTGGAAAATTTATACTTTAGGTAGATAAACACTTGTAGATTATGTGGTGGGTTGTATGGGGCCGTATCTCTTCCGGATGAAGGATTTATGGTCGTTTTACGAAAACGAGTCAAATCTGGAACGCCGTTTGGAAAATAGGTTAAACACCATATTTTTGCACTAAAATGTTAGGTTTAAAAACAAGTATCAGTAGTAGACACCTTAGTCTAACATCTCCAAAATGATTCACTTCAATAGCTACCACGGTTTAGAATTCATAGCCGTTTCCGTAAGGGGTTTTAGTTTTGTAATAATTCTGGTTTTGGTAGTCATGTACTAAAACGGCTTTTTCTAAAAATTGGTAAACAATTAGAGAGTTTGGTTTAATATTCAGGAAACTAGACTTAAAGGGCTTTCCAATGGTGGAAACCTCAAGTTGAGAACATTTATGAGCTAGGAGATACGGGTCTGAGAGTTTAGGTAAAAACAGAATTTAGAATCCAACGCCTAGTTTTAAAATAAAGAGATCAAGCGTACACCTTAATAAAATTGAAACTAATAAGAGAGACTTAGGGGTTGTTTAATTATCTATAGTATCAGGTTAAATTTCAATTTAATGATAAAAATACTAGAGCTAAGTCATTGTGCAATGCCATACATATCTTGGAAACATATCTCGTGATCACTTGTTCTATTTTTACGTATTCTTTCTTTTTATCGTACTAAGTCGCGTCACGTCTTTTAGGTGGTGCTTAGGCGTATTTCTTACCCGACCGAAGATTTATCTTACTTTTGATCTATTAGCCCTTACGGTGAGTTCATAGCCTTGCCTTTATAACTTTAAATGTTTTCTAAAACCTCGCGAGGGAGATACATGCTACTTTATCAAATTGAACACAAGTTGTTTTCCGTGAATGCTGGACCCGAATATATACCTTGATTGCATCAAGTACCTTTGTCAAAAGACCCCAATCGTGAACCGTCAACTACCTATGATGGGTAGCCGCTGTTACAATTAATAGATCTATGGGCTTGACAACCCGGTTCGGTGTTTGGGGATACGCCCGTTTCAGGGACCCCGATGTTCGAACATATTGTATTCAAGATTTTATTAGGTATATGACAAGATACCTAGCCTGGGGGCATTATTATTATTATTGTTTGTGAGCATATGAAAAGATATATGCATGATCTAAAATGATCCATATTTTGTCCATGGGATCGGTGTCCCGAGTTTAATGCAATTTATCTGAAATGACTTGTATGATCAACAAGTTCATCATTAAATAAATATTTATGCTTGTGTTCTAAATTATTCATATAAACTCTATGATTTCACTCAATGTTTCATTGACTTTTTAGCATGTTTTATCTCAGGTAATCAGGGATAAGGACTTAGAGTACTCGAGGAGGAGCTAGCGCTAATTTATTTTGTTGACATATTTTGTGTTCCATTCCTCAAAAATACATTTGTTTAATGTTATGGTTTTAAAAACTTGCAACTTGGATTTGGTAATGTTTTGTGTTGGGCAATGTTTTAGTACTCTGATTTTCTTGAATGGAACAATGTTGTAAACATCTCTTTTGAGTCGTTCTTTATTTACTTATGTTTTTGTGTCATGAATTAACACCCAACTATTAGCCCCAAACCATTGGTCCCGCTGTGTGATAATTTTGAGGGTGTTAAAGTAATGTCAAACATTCCTCAATCATCACAAAACTTCACTCCTACACTAATACAGACAACACCTACTCCACCGCTTTAACGACATAATCTCAGCATTGGAAAAAGAAGTTGTTGAACTTAAGAAAGTACCTATATACACTCAAGTGACTTCTTTAGTTGATAGGCATCTTGACACAAGGTTGGGAGAAACCAAAGAAGAATTCATGACGTTCCTTTCACAGTCTCTCACGACAAGAATCAATGAACAAGTAAGAGATCAGCTGCCTCAGATTCTGCCCAAGTAAGTGTCTAACTTCGCTCCACCTGTGATCGAAAATATGATTGAACAATCACAAAATGAAGTTACTCTAGCAAAGGTGTCTTCTTAACCATATTCTACTTATGAGGTTGCTTCTACACTTACTGAATTCGAGTTGAAAAAGATTTTTATCTACAAGATGGAGAAAAGTGAATCATATCTGGCAGCTCGAGAACATCGAGATTGCTATGATGGTTTGAAAAAATCTTACAAACTCGACAAAGATTACCTTTCCTCTTTTGATGTATATTCATTGAAGCGAAGCCGCAAAGACAAGGACAAAGATGAAGACCCTTCCGCTAGATCAGATCGAGGGTTAAAGAAGAGAAAGTTAAGCAAAGATGCAGAACCAACCACTGAACTGAAAAAGAAAGATTCAACGTATGGCTCTTCCAAAAGCTCCAAATCTCAACCAAAATCTTCTGGCACGTCTGTTTAATTAGAGGAACTAGTGTTCGAGGTTGCAGACTTAGACATGTCACAAGATCAAGAAGGGAATCAGGGTGATAAGGTAGATGAACCAAGGAATGAGACCGCCTCTAGACATAACTGGTTCAAGAAACCTACACCACCTTAAGAACCCACTGACCCTGACTGGAATGTTGGCAAGACTACTCAGGAAGGTCCACCTCAAAAGTGGTTAATGACACTCGCAGCTTCTACTTCTTCTGGTAAATCGTTGAAGGACTTTGATGAATTGATAAGCACTCTAATAGACTTCTCTGGATACATCTTGAATGGGCTAAAAATTGAGAATTTAACTTAAGAAGTCTTGCTAGGAACAGCGTTCAGACTACTCAAAGGCACACGTTCTAATTATGCTGAATTAGAATATGAATTTGAAGAATGCTACGAGGCTCTTTCAGAAAAACTTGATTGGGAAAATCCTAAAGGCAGTGACTATCCATTTGATTTTTCCAAACCCCTCCCTTTGATCAAGCGTGGAAAACATCAAAAAGTACCATTCGAATTCTTCATCAACAATGATCTCAAGTATCTTCAAGGAGGAATTTCGACTATGACATACATGATGTCTACTACCAAGACAAAGGCCGCTCAGTATGATCTACCTGGCATTGAAGACATGGTTCCAAACATATGGAGTCCAGTTAAAGTTGCTTATGATAAATATGCATTATGGGGTATATCACATTGGAGAGAACAACGTAAGTCCTTCTATGCATTTGCTAGAGGTATGCAATCAAAAGGAGATGTATATTCCACAAAACATATTCTGGCTGTCACTCTTGTCTTGGTAATAAGGAAACATGGATATGGGTACTTGGAAGAGATTGTAGTGAGAAGAGCTGATAACGTACTATACATATTCAAGGAAGGTGACTTTCCTCGACTTCGGATCAATGATATCGAGGATATATTAATTCTCGTAGTTCAGAATTGGCTCTCAAATCTTTCAAGGGATGATGTTGCTGACTTCTTAATTGCACTAAGAATGTTCACAAGAAGTTTGGTTATTCAAAGGCGAGTCGAAGATCTTCAACTTGGAGTTGAAAGTTATCAAAAACAAATCAACGTCACCAAGCCTAATATTACGAGACCAGATCTTAGAAAAAGGCACCCATATACTCCATACAAAGACCCTCAAGGATTCATATATGTCGACGATTTCGGGAGGAATAGGTTGATGCGCTCCGACGAACTATACAAGTTCAGTGATGGCACGTTAACCAGGCTTCTTTCTTCGCTCGAAGACATTACCAAGAATATTGACATGGCGTACTTGCCGAAGAGAAGATGGAGTAAATTGGAAAAGAAAATAGCTCATTTCATGATCAAAGACATCAACAAGCTGCTGAAAGAAAGAAGGATGATGAGGAGTTTGGAAAAATTTGTCGATGGTAAACTCTACGGAACTGACCTCAGACTGCTGTAAATAACAATATGACTTCGTCATATTATGTTCATATCTCAAAGGTCATTTCGTATATCATAAACTTGTGAATTTGTAAATATGTAGTGTATACTCATGGTAAAAATAAGGTGTGCTAGAGTATAAAATTTTCAAGAATTTCTTAGTAAAATCAAAATTCTTCAAATTATTATACTCAGAACAGTCTTATATTCCCTCAAAATTTGAGGGGGGCATTAAAATGTTTCTTATAGTGATTATGTAACATTTTGTCCCCGAACATTTAATCAATTGTTATCCAAAATATCAAGGGATTAACATTTTGGATAAGGGGAGAAAATGTGATTAAACTGAATCTAAATTGTATTGACATGTGATTATATAAAATGGACTCAATGCACTCCAACACTTAGCATGTACTATGATTACGGTACACATATTAAGGGGGATCTTTTAGTGATGATGAAAACTCTCAAAGTGTAAATCTTATGATATTTATATCAAACACTTTGATTGAACTTTTCAATGAATTTGGTTTTGATTGTGATGGAATACCCTAAAGACCGACCATCTACTTAAATTTATGGAGTTATAAGGTGGTTAGGCATAGGTATTCAAATCCCATGATCTAACCAAAACTAGAGGGATCTACCCAGGTATATCTACTAGTTAGTGTAGAAGTCCTTAGGTATGACACAAAAGGAGAAAAAGTGAGAATCGGGAATAATGCTGACTGAGATGGAGCTAACACTGGAACAAACCCAACAAGGTGTTAGTTATGAAGTCTCGGTAAGCATTGAAGGGGTTGAAGAATGAAAAAGAAATGTAAGGATAAAGGGTGAAAAGAAAGAAGCCCTCTATACACTTAGGCAGAAACCGGGTCAATACATAATCTATCGGAAACACTAAGGTGTTGTTTGACATTGAAGATAGTCATGGACCCAGTGACGTTATGCACAACCCTCCCTAGCCACTCAAGGTCTCTCAACAGACTATTGTTTCATTTCTCATGGAGATTACATGCATTTCTATCGACTTTCTCATTCTGAGTTGGTTGATATTAAAAAGGTGACAGTTTGCTCTAGCCTCCGATCACTAAAAACAAAGTGCACTATTGAGTCTAGAGCCAAAAGAGATCATCCATAAATCTCATTAGGACACTTGTGAAATTATGCTTGCTATGTCATACAATTTGAATAACAAGTTAACATATTAAGAGTCCTACGCATTATCCTTGTGATTTTGCCAGAACATCCGAGTGATTTTATTAACTATGAAGATGGAAATCCTGCTTGAGCCAACATCAAACAAGCTCATGGTAGATGACTTGTACGATTCTTTGTGAATCAAACTTGTGACAACTAGAAAGAAATGATGGTGTGATTCTATAAGAATCAAACTTGTTCCAAGTTATGGATTGACGATTAATGATGAATTTTGAAATGATTAACACTCTCGATGTGTCACAAAACCACTTTTAATAGTGACACGTCGATTGATTTTCAAATCAATTTTTTATTTTAATCGGTGAGATAGTAACTCGCTGGTTTACTCATATCGTGCTGTCTACTTCAAGACATTCCAATTATGAGAACATGCTGAGTAAGATGAATCTAATACATCTGTGTTAGAAAGATTCAATACTACAGCTGGAAATCATGTCAAGAAGATTCTTCTTAAAATTGAATCTATCTGATCACAGGTCGATCCTCATGGATTCAAAGGTTACTTTAACTAACCACGAGCGAATGACAAAGCCATATTCATCCCCTCGCTTTATTGCTAAATGTTTTAATGCAGGATATTAAAGATGGAGATGAAGGTACCTGATTCCAGCTGACTCACAAAGATTCATAGCCACATGCTCATACCCGACCGACTAATATAAAGACATCATGAAAGCTCAAGTACATGTTTTAAGACTTCCGCTACTCTGATATCATACGTCCTTCTTGAAGCGACAAAGTGTTAAAGTTAAAGAAATTCAAGAAAAATGCATTATTAGAGCTTTTCAAGATTATCAAATCAAGAAAGGTATGAGCATGTCGGTCCAGAAGTCACAAGTTCACGATTTGGCAAAGTTTACAAGATGGAAAAATGAGATTGTGCTAGGTTGATGATTTCAAGAAGCTCAAAGATCACATTCATGACAAGACAAAAGAACTAGCTCAAATCCTAAAGTCAATGATCACTACAACAAATCACAAGTTAAAGATTGAAGTTAAAGACTACGAGCTTAAGACCGAATTAAAAGCATAGTATGCTAAGTTTAAATTTTTGTAAATTGGAGTGACCTCCCTTAGGGGGAGATTGTTAGAAATACAAAAAAGTGTCAGTCACTTCCAATATAGATAGTCATAGCTCGTCGTAAGTTATAAGGTTAAGTTAGAAAGCTAACCGGGCTCAAAGCCCATGGATAAGCCCACTAAAGGCCCTAGCCGACCATTGTAAGGGGTATATAAACCCTCTCCATGTATGGAGAGGGTGTTGGTTGTTCATTTGTCATATTTTATACTAAGCTAATATTATCTATTTTCTTTCTCTCTCTAAGTGTTCATCCAACCACATCTCTCTCTTTCTCTCTTTAAAACTCCAAGTAAATCATTCCATTTATGTGTTAAGATATTCTACATTCCTTGATATTTTTGGTTCAATTGTACTCATTATTAGTGCGTACGTACAAACTTCTACATCAGTTTGAAGTAATTTTCTTGTCATTACAGGTTTTGAGGGATCACCAATCACTTTTTTAGTTTGATGATTCTTAGTCTACTTATCACTAAAGCTATTTTTTTGGTGAAACTCGTGCATATTTGATGGATCCTAAAATGTTGAAGATGACTCAGATTCTTCGAACACATGAGTTTGAGGTGGATTGTAGAACACATTTCCATCAAATTCTACAACGTCTTCTTGAACTAATTCATCAGCATTTTCATTCAAGACTAGAGAGTTTGGTTCAGTGGCAACTTGTTCTGCTGACGAGGATACTATTTGAGGAGCTTTATCTTCTTCAACGATAATTGACGATGATGAAGAAGTGTTTTTATTATTAAGAGTATTTGCAACAGAATTATCTAACATTTTTGGTGAACTCGTCGCACAGTATTCTTCATACAGAGGACCAAACAAATTATCCAAGTTTTTTTTTGAAAGTACTGATTATAAGTCTTCTGATGAATCTTGAAAATTCATGCAGTTTATTTTGAGTTCTGAATTGTTGCATTCAGAAGCCATTCATGTGAGTTCATTAAACTGTACATGGATTGTTTCCAATATCTTTTTGGTTTGGCGGTTGTAGATACAAAATCTATGTTATGACTCAGAATAGCAAATAAAGATACCAATGTTAGCCTTTGGTTTCATTTTCCCAAGATCATCATGATCATTTGTTGGATAACAAAGAGATCCAAATACATGAAAGTATTGAATATTTGGTTTTCTTCCTCGAATAAGCTCATAAGGAGTTTTATTATGTTGTGTGTATACAATAGAGCGATTTTGAGTAAAACAAGCAGTAGCAATAGCCTCAACCCAAGGAAATTTTAGAGTTTTAGAAAAGATACGCATTGCTCGAGCTGCCTCGAAGAGTGTACAATTTTTTCGTTTAACAACACCATTTTGTTGAGGCGTATGAGTAATTGAAGTTTTATGAGCAATGCCTAACTTTGCATAAAACGCTTGCAATTTCTTGTTTTTGAATTCGGTTCCATTATCATTTCAAATCATCATAATTTAAGCCTTTAGATTCCTCTGAACTTGATTAATGAAATGGATGATCATATCTGGAGCCTCATTTGTGGTATGAAGAAAATATACTCAGGTGTACCAAGAATAATCATCAATGATCACTAGATTAAATTTCTTGCCATTGATACTTACGACCCTCGTTGTCCCACACAAATCCATATGAAGTAGTTCGAGTTTGGATTTTATGCTTGGAACCAATTTTGGTAGAAGTGGAGTTTTCTTGCTTTTACCTTGTTCACAGGCTAAACATAAGTGATATTTATTATACTTAAATTTCAAAAGCCCATCAACTAGATCTTTTTACGTGAGTTGGTTAATGGTGTCAAAATTCAAATGAGAAAGCCTACGGTGCCATAACCAAGATTTTGTTAATGTGGCTCTGGACATTAAGCACACTAGAGAAGAAGCCGCCATCTCAGAAATAAAGATAGTGTAGAGATTTGAATCACGAGAACCGATAAGCAAATCATCACCCTCCAAATTTTGAACATAATACATGTTTGAACGAAAGGCTACTTCTAAATCTCCGTCACAAAATTGTCCAACCAAAAATAGATTATGACCAAGGCCTTCAACGTAGTATACATGACATATCGTGAGATTTCCTTGAACATAATCTCCATATCTAGTGATTGCAGCGAAATGATCATTCCCGAAGTGGACTGTTCCCATGAATTTCTCAACAAAATTTCTTAGCAGTTGAAGATTGTCAGTCATATGCATCGAGCATCCGTTATCAACAATCCAAAGGACGAGCTGGATTACCTACATCACATGAAAAAAATGCAGAGGAAAGAGTGGACAGCTTGGCTACCCATTTCTGAGTGGTAACCAGTGTTTTTGATTTAGATCGAACACTGGTTTTACTCTTTTTCACACTAGATTATGATTGAGCGGTTTTGCTTTTGGGTGTCTAGTTAAAATCTTGTTGGTATTCAAACCTTTTCTGCCACTTTCTACTTGATGCTATTTTATTGTTCATGTAATTTCTAAGTATCCTACTTTTACTAGAATCATGAGATAGTGGTAGTGCACTAGAAACCTTATTTGTTGCTGTTGGAGTTTTAGCAATGCTTAATATAGATTTTGCAACTACAGAAGTAGCTCCTAAATTCTTAGATTTTACTACTACAGGGGTAGTGAATAAGGCTCTCTTTACACTAGAATTCTTAGACAAAGCATAACGAGCACCACATTTTTCATGAGAAAGTAAAAACACATCTTTACCACAAGAAACACAAACAATATTTAAACCGTCATTAACAACAGTTACCTTCTTGGTATTTAATACATTTTTTTTTTGCTTGACATACAATCAAATTAATTGTTTCACACTTATTAGAATCTATACCAACACTAACGGACATCTTTCGAACATATGCAGATGAGTTCTTATCATTAGTGTTCGTCAAGACTCTATTCTTTAATTTAGTATCCTTAGACTTTGGTCTTCTAACACTATTAGAACTTTCTAAACCTGTACAATTAGAAACATTTATGTTAGTTTTAGAGTCCAATGTCTTTGTTTCTGTTTTTGTGATTCTATACATTCCTCTTGTAATTACATTCTCATTTTGTTTTTGAATTTGCTTGTTTTTAGGTGTAGGATGTGAAGTGACTGGTTTTGACCTATCTGCATTGACCTTAGTGTTTTTCACGTTCTTAGCCTTGTCTGTTATGTTTTTGTTGAACGGTGTTACACAGACAGATTTTCCTAAGGTCTTAGATTTGTTAAACTTAGTATTTACATTCTTCCCTTTTTCAATTGTTCTAAGCTTGTTCTTGAGTTTAGATATTGTCATCAAAAGACCTTGATTTTGAGCACGCACATTAGCATAAGCATATGTCTTTTGATTGACATGTTAAATTAATTCACCAACTTCTTTTTTCTTTTGAGTTCGTGTTGCTTTTATTGAATTAAAAAGCTTTTGAAATTCAAGTGTAATATTTTCTCTTTCTTGAACAACATAATCAACTTGAGTTTTCAGCAACAGTTTCTCATCATTCAATGTTGACAACTTTCACTTCCAAGAGACATCACAAGCCATTTTCTCTTTTTGATGTTGTAATTTAAGTTCAAAATTAATACTTTGAGCTTGTGATCGCTTAAAATCATTTTCAAGAATTTGGATTCTCTTGAGTAAATTAGCTTGGATATCTTTTAAGTCACTTGAACTTTTCTTAAGTTCTTCTTTTAACAACTCATTTTTCTGTTTTTCAACCTAAATCAACACACAATCTCAAATTTCCTTGTCAATGATACTTCTAAAAGTCGATGATGACATCAAATAACACCGTATTATTAGCATCATTTATCCCGTATTTATTAACTCATTTGATATAATTATTGCATGAATTTGTACTTAATCATTTGTATTTTCTATTTGCAGTAACTATCGAGCATTTGGCAAAAGACAGAGAAAAGGACGTGTTTTGAAGCATAAACGAAGAGTTTGAGAAAGTTGACTAATTTTGACATCAATACGCCATATCATTCTAGAGGAATACGCCGTATCTAAAGACTTTGAAGAACTCAAGACCATTTCCTGACTTTGAAGAATACACCGTATCCACATCAGTAGATATGTCGTATATGGTGCTTTGGTCAGCTATCAAGAAAAGCATGTTTACAGCCAATACTCTGTATCCAAAACCTCAATACTCTGTGTTGGTCAATATTCCATATCCAAAGAACCAATACACCGTATTGGTCAATACTTCATATCCGAAGAACCAATACTTGCGTCATATCCAAAAACCAGATATGGCGTATTGAAGTCAACTCAAGAAAATTCTGGAATATTGTAGAAAACTAAAGGGGGGTTGAATAGTTTACCGGTTAATTAGCCGTTTTAAGACTTTGCTTATAAAATGGTTTGACTCGAGTTGTATGTCAATAAATCAACAATATGAATCACAACTAAACTATCTAATGTAATGAACTAGATAAACAATAACAATATAAAGAGATAAGGAAAGAAACGATCAAACCAAGAAACCAAGATTTATAGTGGTTCGGCTACAAAGCACCTCTTCACCCTACTCTACTCCCTGAGTACTCCACTTGAGATTTCACTATGTCAACAAGCTCCCTTTAGGAGAAGAAAACCGTTTACACGTCGCTTACTTTCTTTTCCGACACTAAGCTAGAAATCGAGTCCTAATCTTAGCTATAACCAATCTAAGACTTCACTAAGTCTTTACACACTCACAAGATACATACTCTTGGATTGACACACAATCCAATTCACACAAATACACAATTTACACTATTTGATCTATACACAATCCAATTTACACAACACCACAAAAAAAATATAATCAAGATTTGTAATCTTGAGGAGGAGGAAAGAGATCACTTGATAACAATTCATTTCTAGATGAATACGATTGTTCTTCTCTTGCACTTGATTAGAAGAAGGGATGAAGAGGGAATTAATCACTTAAAACTAGATCAAGATATGTTAGTGATCAAGATATGTGTTTGAGAAAGAAAGAAAGAAGAGAGAAAAGTAGATTTGAGAAAATTCATAGCAAGAGGTTGTGTTTTTCAGATGGGGTTGCCTAATATTTATAGAAGACAAAAAGTGCCATTATTCTGTTGGTGGTCCCTAATATGTTAGAGGGCCACCAGGCCTATAAGGGGGCCACCCGTAGAATACGCTCCTTTTTTTGTCTTTTAGTGGGGAAGGTGTTATCTGTTTTAGAACCTTCCATTTTGGGGGAAAATCTGATTTCAAATTTATTATTTTAATAAAACATTTCTTTTATGAATAAATATTTTGTGTATATATTTTTGTGAATACACTTTTGTAGAAATGTAAGGTTTAAGAAAAGTGTTTTCTTGATCACTAATCATGTTTAATGATTTGTTTATCCATACCTTAAGTGATTAATCTTAGAAATAAAATTTTACGATTAGTGATTTATAAATGTTTAATTTTATCATAAACTTTTTTACATTTTGTTATTATCAAAACATCGAGAGGTCGAAAAATATAAATAACGTTTTTAGACATTATTTGTATTAACAATCTCCCCCTTTTTTGATGATGACAAAATATAAACTCATTTAGTATAAAAATAGAAGTTTATAAATTACTAATGAGTTTAATTCCATTTCTTCCACTTTTTGTCGAATCCAAAAAGGTTGATCATCGAGTTGTAGTAGAGAGAAAGAAACCGACGATTGAAGACTCCCCCTTGATGTATGCTCCCCCTTTTTCAGGGCACCAAGGGATCGATCTTACGATAATTTGTTTTCTACAAAACAAAGTTAGAGGTACCAATGCAATCCAACATAGCACGACAAATATCTGAAGAGTATAATCCACACTTTAGAAACTCATAAATAAAGTGCATTCAAATTCCTAGAAAGATCATATATAGCCATATAGGACAATAGATAATGATACAACATAAGATAATCATAACCTATCATAACATAATTAGTGCATCTAAAAAAAGTAATCTAGTAGATGATTCAGGACTTCATGAGATATGATACCCAAAAGGTAGTGAACATTTATTTAAGCAAATTAATCATGTGGGAGTGATTAATTGAAGAGTGAAAATGATGAAGATGGTGAATCATTGTGGTGATAGACTCGTGATTGGGGTATGAGACGGGTGACAAGGAATTGAATGAAATTAATTTCATTTCTTAATGAGTGTGGATCGTTGTTGGTGGTTACCTACACAATGACAAAAGCTAGGATGACATCCTTCTTAAATTAATAGGAGGTTGAACCAATGGAGTGTGGTGCAAGAGGTTGGGTTGATACGGAGTTTGAGAATCGATGAGTGTGGAGATGGTATGGAGTTGATTAATAATTCAATCTCTTTGTGGGTAGTCCATAGGTGATGATATAGAGTGAGAAGTGTTTCTTGGAGGTGGTGGTAGTGAATAATTATGACAAGTGGGGTGAATGAATTTTGAAGATGTGTCTAACTGCTTCATACTTGGACGAACTAACATTCTTGGTTTTCTAGAAAAGTTTGGGTGATGATTTGAGCAAGACATTTGGGTAGAAGAAGAAGAAAATATGAAGAAGATGGTGATGATGAAAAAGATTGATGATTTAAATAATGAGAAAGATAAAAAGAAATGGCAAAGCATGGTGTTGGAGATGAGGATTGAAGAAATTGTGTGTTCAAAGAGGGAAATTCCAGCAATAGTCTAGGACTAGGTTGGTCAAAGATACAGAAAAAGAGAAATAATCGAAATTTCTGTTCCCTCTTGTTGGCGGTCCTATATCGTGGGGCGGTCCCTGATTGATAAGGGGGCCGCCTGATTAATAATGGGGCCGTTTTTTAGAGAGAATAGACTTTTCCAAGTTTTCTCCCTCAGAAATTATCACATCTTATTCCAGTCAAAAATCAAGTAAATCTAAATTAACAATCCATCAATCATTAATCTTAAGCATGCAATTTCAATAAGTCTTAAGAAAATTCACATAGGAAGCATACAATATTAACACAAATTGTTAACAAGTAAAGCATTAATAGGATGATAAGAATTTAAAAGATCATCCTAATAATCAGAGGTCATCATTCATTATTCTAGTCCTAATATATTAAAAGACATAATGTATTAGATAAGAGAGATAATAGTACTAATAATAGTCTCTTAAAAGTTATGCCGACATCTTTACTTCCTTTTTCCTCCCATCATGTTCTTGAGAGCTTGTCCGATTGACCTTAACCCGTCTCGATGAGCATTTTGTTGTTGAGTTTGAAGAGTTATAGTTTCGGATAGAAAGGTGTTCAAGTCATGACTTTCATGAGAAGGGTTTTGACGGACTCTAGAAGCAACATTAGATGAAGAAGAGACTTGTTGAGAAGGAGAAGAGGAATTGGAGTAAAATGATTCATCATTATTTTCATCAACCATGTGATCAAGTGGACGAGATAAGGAAGGAATATTTTGAGTGGTGGAGGAGGAGCTAGCATTTGATTCACGAGGTCTTTTCATGCCCCGATCCGCTGGTGTTTTTCACTTGTAATGAGGAGCGAACGGATGCATGGCTCGATCATGTGAGAGATAATGATCAAAAGCTAGCTCATGAGAGACGGATACGACATGTTTGAATATCCTAGTCAAGAGTATTCCATAAGGTAAGAGTTCCTTTGGTTTGAATCGAGTCTTTTCCATTCTTTTGAGAATGAAAAATGCTAGGTTATAAGGAGTGGATGTCTCAATGCAATAAAGCATGTGACAAAGATAAGCGGAGACATGATCTCTATGTCCTCCTAGACAAATGGCTTTTTTACGAATAATATCAACGCAAGGTTTCATATAAGAGTTTGAATCTCTCGGGTTAAAATTTCATTTTCACCTATGACAATGGTTTTCTTATTTTTGGTACGAGTCTCTTGACCTTGTCGAGGAACTTGAATAAGAGTCTTAATGACTCTTGGCAACAGAGGTTTGGTTTTATAAAGACCTCTACTTGGAACACTTACTGACAAATGGTTAAGAGACCACATTTTGGTATTAGAGGCTTGACCTTTGAATGGGATTTTCAGAATTTGATTGAATTCCTCAAGAGTGAGGGAGAATGACTTATTTTGAATGACGAAGTTGACAACAAATTGACCCTCAGGATTATAGATAAAAGTGAGTTGACAATAAAACTCGAGAACAAAGCGAGGTACAATTTGTTCGTTAATGTCTAACAAACAAATCAAAGCCGATTGACTCAAACTTACCACGAATATGACTCATATTTTTAAAGTTTGGACTTACAACCCCTCCCTCATGAAAGTACCATTTTTCAAGATTTTCCATTGTGTTTAGCAAGGGTTGATTAAATTCATTTGATATTAGGGGTATGTAGTTTCGTGTCTTTTGATGATCTAGACCGGTAGTTCGAGGCATTGTTACCTAGAAAGACATAAACAAGACCATATTTTAATCGCTTATACTTGTATTGATGTTTTGAGTTCATGCCTAATGTGTGCCTATATGCAACAAATGTTGATTAACGATTAACTCGACCTAACCATAAAATCCTAAGAGTTAACCCAAACGCTCCTTAATTTGCTCATCCAAACAAGTCAAAAAATACATATGAATTATGTATCTTGAAATTTGTTCATGAGATCATTATGCATGTGTTTGAAAACATTTTTAGGTTGGATTAACAATGCATAACAACAATTTTATTATGTTCCTAACGTGAGTGATTTGAAGATAAAATTAGGGTTTTGGTTCAAAATCAATTTTTCTACAAGCTTACTAATATATGCAAATCCTATGTCTATGGGAAGCAAATTAGTTATACATTATATCCTAGTAGTCCTAATTGAAAGAAAAATCAAAAATCCCCAATTTCAATTTTTGGTGTTCATCATGAACCCTAGACTCAAATTGAAAGAAAATAGATGAAATGACTTACAATTAATGATCTTTGTGAGGTTAGGATTCATTATTAGTGTTGATTTGATCTTCAATTGATGTTTTGATGATTGAATTTGAGTTTTGGTGGGCTTTTGGTCGTGTTCGTCGAGTGCAGTAGATAAAGGGGTGTTTGTTTTTATGTTTTGAAAAATTTTATTTAAGTGTTTCATATTATGGTCTGGTGATGGCGGTCCTATAGCTCCTGGCGGTCCCAAATATTTAGGGGGGCCGCCTATATGGGGGCTGCCCTTAGTAAAGGGTATTGGACTTGGTTTTTGACGAAAATTATTCAAGGAGAAGTGACATTTTAATTTGCATTTCGCGAATTAAAGATGCTTAAAGTACTTCCGATGAAGTAATTAAGTTGTCACGACGCAGAGTGGAACGCGGACTAGAATCGAGACAGAAGAAGAAGAAGCGAACCAATATGATTTATGGAATGTGTTCCATCATTCCTAAACCAAGACGTAGATAGTTAAACTATTCACGTTTAAGGGGTTTAGTAAGAATGTCAACAATATTGTCGACGGACGGTACTTTTTTGATTGAGATATGTCCTTTTTGGACATTATCACAAAGAAAGTGGTGACGAATTTCGATGTGTTTGGTACGAGAATGTTGCACCGGGTTTTTGCTAAGGTCAATCACACCTTTGTTGTCGCACATGATAGGAACGTCATCGAGTCGTACGTCGTAGTCGATGAGAGCTTGTTTCATCCATAGTGCTTGTTGACATACCTTTTCGGCGCTTACGTATTCGGCTTCAGTAGTGCATATAGCTAGAGCGGTTTATTTCTTCGAGAACCAAGATGTCAAACAACATCCTACGAATGTACAAATACCGCTAGTGATCTTTCAGTCCATATAATCTCCCGCATGATCAGAGTTGGCATATATTACGGTTTCTATGCCGGTCCCCTTAGGATACCATAATCCTAAGTGCGTAGTGCCTTTAATGTATCAGAAGATACGCTTAACCGCTTCAAGGTGAGAGGTTTTGGGAGCCTCTTGGAAGCGGGCACAAAGGCAGACACTAAACATGATATCGGGCCTACTTGCCATTAGGTATAATAAACTACCTATCATGCCTCGATACTTGGTACTATCTACCGACTCACACTCTTCATCTTTCGTGAGTTTAGTATCGGAGGACATGGGGGTTTTCATTGGTTTAGAATCTTCTAGACCAAATTTCTTAAGCATTTCTTTAATATACTTAGATTGATTAAAGAATATACCATCTTCCATTTGTTTAATTTGTAATCCAAGGAAGAAGTTAAGTTCACCCATCATGCTCATCTCTAACTCATCATGCATGATTTTGGCAAATTCATCACACATGTCTTGACAAGTCGAACCGAATATAATGTCATCGACATATATTTAAACAATGATGAGATTTGAACTTTTCTTCTTAGTAAAAAGAGTGTTATCTACCATTCCTATTTTATATTCATGTTTAATAAGGAAAGCTTTTAATCTATCATACCAAGCTTTGGGTGCTTGTTTAAGACCATATAAAGCTTTCTTTAATTTATAAACATGATTCGGTTTTTCGAAATCAATGAATCCCAGAGGTTGTGCCACGTATACCTCCTCATTGATAAAACCATTTAGGAATGCACTTTTTACATCCATTTGGAATAGTTTAAAATCTAAGGCACAAGCATAAGCTAATAATATTCTAATGGACTCAAGTCTAGCAACCGAGGCATAAGTTTCATCATAATCGATGCTTTCTTGTTGGTTGTAGCCTTGAGCAAATAACCTAGCCTTATTTCGAGAAACAACACCGTTCTCGTCTAACTTATTTCTAAACACCTACTTAGTTCCTATAATTTTCATATTCTTAGGTTGTCGAACTAACTCCCAAACGTCATTAGCAATGAATTGATTTAATTCTTCTTGCACGACGACTATCCAACTTTCATCTCCTAAATCTTCATTCACATTCTTAGGTTCTATAGTTGATATAAAACAAAAGAAGTTACTTTGGTTTTGGGCTTGAGACCTAAGGGTTCTTTGGTTAAGATTTCCTATGACATTTTCTAAAGGATGGTTCCTATATTCCTTAATACTGACTATTTCATCAATTTCTAATGTTTCATCCTTAACAACATTTTTTAGGTTTTTCTTTTCGATTTCCCTAATGGCTTCTTCTTCATCTAAGTCATCATCCAGCAAGGGTGATGTCTTAGAGGGTGGAGGAGTTTCATCGAATGTCACGTTAAGTAATTCTTCGACTTTCCTAGTATGTTTGTTTAAGATGATGCAGGCTTTACTAATTTGAGAATATCTTAAAAAGACACCTTTGTATGACTTTGGGTCAAACTTGGTAAGGTACTTTGGTGTTCAAAATGAGACACTTGCTTCCAAACACTTTAAAATAATCTAGCATACGTTTCCTACCTCTTAAAAGTTTGTAAGCTGTTTTTCCTAGAATGACTCTAATGAGAATTCGGTTGAGAATGTATGTTGAAGTATCTACGGCGTTACACCAAAAATTTTATGGTAACGATTGCTCATTCAACAGAGTCCTACTCATTTCTTGAAGTGTCTTATTTTTCCTTTCGACCACGCCATTTGATTGAGGAATGTGTGGAGCCGAGAAGTTATGTGTAATACCGTTGGCGTTACAAAATTCTCTAAATTGCACTTCATTATCAAATTTCTATCATGGTCGGTTCTTATTGACACTATTGAACAACCTAATTGGTTTTGAATTTTCCTACTGAATATTTTGAATTGATCAAAAGCTTCGGGTTTATCCTTAAGGAACCTAGTCCAAGTATACCTAGAGTAATCATCTACTATGACTAGGGTGTAACGGTTTCCTTCATAACTCTGTATGGAGGATGGACCGAAGAGATCCATATGGAGAAGTTCTAAGCATCTAGTCGTTGAGACTATAATCTTAGCTTTATGACTAGCGTGAGCTTGTTTTCCTATTTTGCAAGCATCATAAAAATGTTAATCAAACTTAAGCTTAGGAAGATTTCTAACGAATTCCTTAGAAGCCAATGATTAAATGAGACGCGTGTTTGCTTGAACTAATCTCCTATGCCACAATGTGGAGTTTTCATCAATCGTTGCTAGACAAATTTAATCTTTTGGCTTATTTCCTAATTTCATCACATATAAGCCTTTCTTTCTAATACCTCAACCTATGACTCTACCGTCCTTAGTGATTTCTCTATTATGTTCAGAGAAAGTTACTCTAAACTTATTATCACATATTTGTCCTATACTTAGCAAGTTAAATCCTAAGTTATCAACATGTTATACATTATCTATTTTGAGAGAGTCATTAGAAATCGTACCTTTGCCAATGATGTTACTGTAAAGATTACCACCAAAAATGACATTACCTCCATTGTATGCCTTGTAAGTGGAGAAAAGCTTTCGGTTACCCGTCATATCTTTAGAAAATCTTCTATCATTGATCCATTCATTGGGCTCTAAGTCGATTCCAAGGCCTATCTATTTATATAAGACAATAACTCAAACATTTGGTCCCCAATATCTCATGGGTCCAAAATTGTTAGTGCTAAACATCCCTTGCATTTGATGCAATTGATTGGGATGAGGAAATGGATAACACATTTCTCATGGCATGTAGCTTTGACATGGAAAGTTGTTCCAAGTTACGAGAAAGCCATAAGGTCGATTTTGTCGACCAATATTCCTTTTTGGTTGCGGTGTTTTGGCCTGAGGATAATTATTATTGACTCTTCTAGGAGGTGAAGTTTTTAATCTAAAGTTTGGTTTCGAAAATCTAACTCCGGGCTTTGATAATGGCTTATAGAATTGTTTAACTTCATTGTCACTAGCAACGAGAACTTTGGCTTTTTTACAATTATGTGTATTGGTCTAGGACCCAAAATGGATTTTTGAAAAGACACAATATTCTCAGATCCAGGTGTTGCTGGTGGCGGTCCCATAATTATTTTGGGGGCCGCCTAGTCACTTAGGGGGCGCCCATATTTATGGGACCTCCACCAGAGGATACCTTTTTCTGAGCTTTCACAAATTTTATTTCCTTAGTTCCACTAGATGATGCTTCAAATGAATTAAACCCTAAACCTAGTTTATCACCGGAGGGTTTTTAACTACTTAACATTTCATTTAAGCAATGAGTACTTTTTTCAGATTTATTTAATCTAGTGGATTCCTCTTTGAGTTTTTCATTCTCAATTTTAAGCGCATGACACTTTGCACAATCGAGATCAACTCCCTTGTTTTTCTCGAGTGTGGATAATTTATCTTTTAATTCTCTAAGCTTGTTTTCTAGACTATTTCTAGTAGATTTTAACCTTTTTTTCTTAGCGATTATCTTTAGACTCATTTTGCATAACTTATCATATTCGTTGTCTAAAGCTAAATCATCAATTGATGAGTTTTCATCACTAAAGTAAGATGATTGGGGTCGCCGCATCTAAAGCATTTTCTATCACTTTTACCGTTCTTGTCATCATGGCTTCATTGGAACGTCTTTTTGTCATTCCTAGGTTGTCTCACGAATCTACCTCTTCTTTTAAAGAACTTCTTGAAGTCTCTTAACGCCATGGTGTACTCTTCGTCTTACCAGAAGTCAAACACTATTGATCACTAGATTCTTTCTTAGCCTTTAAAGCAATAGATTTCTTTTCAACTTTTGCTTTAACTATTTTGGAATCTTTCTTGATGATCATTTCATGAACTTTGAGGTTTCCAATAAGTTCATCAAGAGATAGTGATGTTAAGTATTTCGACTCTTCAATCGTCGTGACCTTTTCTCTCCATTTAGGATGTAGAACCCTAAGAAACTTCCTTACGTAGTTCTTACTAGAATAACCTTCATCAAGAGCTTTAAGACTAGTAATAATAGTATTAAATCTAGCAAAAGCACTATCTATAGATTCGTCTTTGGAAATGACGAATTGTTCATATTGTTGAACCAAAAGGTCGATCTTATTATCTTTGACTTGGCTATTACCTTGATGGGTGATTAACAAAGTTTTCCAAATTTCTTTTACCGTGTTACACATGAAATTTTTTTCATATTCTTTTCTTGGCAAAGCATTGTAAATAACCATTTTGGCTTCATTATTTTTCGCAAGTCTCTTTTTGAGATCATCGGTTTGTTTTTCAAAAGGGATAACCTCATCTAATTTGGTTTTTAGATTTTGTACAATAGGTTGAAAATCACCATTGGTAATAACATGCCAAAGATCTAGATCTTTTGATTTAACATATGTCTCAAATCTATTTTTCCAATAAATAAAACTATCGCTTTCAAAGAGTGGTGGTCTTTGCATAGATTGCCCTTCTAGATATTTGTCAGAATCTATAGATTGATCCAAGCTTTAAAATACAATATATTTTAAAAATCTTGAGTGACCTTGCTCCTGATACCAATTGTAGGAAACTAGAAGGGGGGTGAATAGTTTACCGGTTAATTAGCTGTTTTAAGACTTTGCTTATAAAATGGTTTGATTCGAGTTGTATGTCAATCAATCAACAATACGAATCACAACTAAACTATTTAATGTAATGAACTAGATAAACAATAACAATATAAAGAGACAAGGAAAGAAACAATCAAACCAAGACACTAATGTTTATAGTGGTTCGGCTACGAAGCACCTCTTCGCCCTACTCCACTCCCCGAGTACTCCACTCAATATTTAACTATGTCAACAAGCTCCCTTTAGGCAGAAAAACCGTTTACATGTCGCTTACTTTCTTTTACGACACTAAGCTAGATGTCGAGTCCTAATCTTAGCTAGAACCAATATAAGACTTCACTAAGTCTTTACACACTCACAAGATATATACTCTTGGATTGACACACAATCCAATTCACATAAATACACAATTTACACTATTTGATCTACAAACAATCCAATTTACACAACACCATAAAGAAAATATAATGAATATTTGTGATCTTGAGGAGGAGGAAAGAGATCACTTGATAACAATTCATTTCTAGATGAATACGATTGTTCTTCTCTTGCACTTGATTAGAAGAAGGGAGGAAGAGGGAATTAATCACTTGAAACAAGATCAAGATATGTTAGTGATCAAGATATGTGTTTGAGAAAGAAAGAAAGAAGAGAGAAAAGTAGATCTGAGAAAATTCGTGGCAAGAGGTTGTGTTTTTCAGATGGGGTGGCCCAGTATTTATAGGAGACAAAAAGAGTCGTTACTCTGCTGGCGGTCCTGGCGGTCCCTAATATGTTAGGGGGCCGCCCGTAGAGTACGCTTCTCTTTTTGTCTTTTAGTAGGGAAGGTGTTATCTGTTTTGGAACCTTCCATTTTAGGGGGAAAAATCTGATTTCAAATTTATTGTTTTAATAAAACATTTCTTTTATGAATAAATATTTTGTGTATATATTTTTGTAAATACACTTTTGTAGAAATGTAAGGTTTAAGAAAAATATTTTCTTGATCACTAATCATGTTTAATGATTTGTTTATCCATACCTTAAGTGATTAATCTTAGAAATAGAATTTTACGATTAGTAATTTATAAACGTTTAATTTTATCGTAAACGTTTTTACATTTTGTTATTATCAAAACATCGAGAGGTCGAAAAATATAAATAACGTTTTTAGACATTATTTGTATTAACAATCTCCCCCTTTTTGATGATGACAAAATATAAACTCATTTAGTATAAAAATAGAAGTTTATAAATTACTAATGAGTTTAATAGTTGTCTAACCTCTAATTGCGTTTCATGAAATGAACTCCTACGTCTCTTCTTCGGTATTGTGTGTGCCCATTACTATTAAAGAATGTTTTGTTGTTGTACCTCTTGGGAAAATGTTTGCTGCAGGAATCATTCTACACACACGATGCAGCTAAGTTTGCATCACCACACAGGCCGTGCATCATCAATTCAGACACCACCTTATATCCTCTGGGATCTTGTATAGGATCTGGTAACTTGGCAAAAATGTATTCATCTATTTGTGATGCATCTTGTATTTTGTTTCGCGAGTCAACCCACATTAGCGTTTGACAATGTGGTAAGCCTTTTTTTGAAACTCTATTGTGTACAACACTGCGTAAACATAGAGATAGCAGCAGTTAGATCTCAACATTTTCAGAATTCTATAGAAAGGAAGTGAACATGTTTTTGACAAAACGTTAGTAAACGATACTTGCAATAACGTAGCCAAACATTTTGACTTCTTTAAGAAATCTGACAAATTCTTTTACCTTCTGTTCAAAAACCCGGCATACGATATCGACCCTGTCAGTCGGTGTTAGCTCTGGGTATCGTGACATATAACGCCTTATTTCGGGCCATTTCACGTTACACGTAAAGGTGATGAAAAACCGTGGATTTCCTAAAGACCGGCAAATTGCTAATGCATCCAAATAGTGACTGTACATATACCGAGGTCCGCCAGTAAAAGTACCTGGTAACATGATCATTAAGCCAGCTACTATTCCCTCACGGTCTCCCCTAGAAACAACATCATAAAAACCTGATAAGTAGTCGGATCGAAGGTCTTTTTGATGCTTGCGTATGTAATCTAAACGACTTTGCTTAATTGTACAAAACACCATGACTACTTACTATTGGAATAACCTTCCATGTTTGAAGATAAGCCCAAACTCCTTTTCCCGAGGATGTAGCTGGTATTTGTAATAGGCGTTCATTAATACCTTTTTCCCCGACCCCTGCCACTTCTAGGCTTCAATATCATTTTTGGGTAGAACCCTCGTTGACCAAAGACAAACAATAGAGGAAATTGTAGCGACATATATAACTGATGAAGCTTGTTTATTCTTTGAGGAAGCCCGCCTTTGAATTCAATGATCACATCAAAGCCTGTTCGGCTTTTTGAGACACTTTCAAATACTAGTCCTCTAATACAGTCTGAATTTGAGAGCTCGTATCCATGCACGCCGCCCATATTATAAAGCCTAATTTTAAACACTGGTATGTCGCATGCATTGCATCTGTCGTGTGCAGTTCTAAACAATCTGACCAAACCATTATGCTCATCAAGGACGTGTATCAAACCTTCAACAATCTCTGGATTCGGTGCGGCTCCGTCTACCCCACCAAAGTGACGCATTTTGTTGTTAACTTCATCGTGTGTGTCGTATATGTACAGTTGTAGAAACCGCATGTGGTGACCTTCCTCCTGACACATCGAACCGATCCAGTGGTAAATTTGCCCATAGATCTTGAAAACATAAGGTCCCCTTCCCCTGTCGACTGAGTTGTCAATTTTCGCCCCAAAGGACGTCATTTTAAACATCTGATTGTATGCGCGAATATTTTCCATAAAATGTGTGTTTCTTAGAAGTTGTTGAATTAAGGTAGGAGGATCAGGCGTCGTAGGCATGTATATCTTCCCTCCTTCACAGCATAAATGATATTCGGCCTAGGTGTTGTAACAGCATCCCTTAAGTCTTTCAGTGTATCAAAATAAACATCCGCAATGATGAAATTGTTGGTCACAGTCGCCTAAATTCATATATGGCGGTGCGCAGTCTGAAAAAATCAATGGACACATTACAGTCAGAATAAAAAAACCCCGTGTAATTTGTAAGATCAACAACGGGAGAAAAAGCAAACGAAAGAGACAATTTTACCTTCAAGCAGTGGTGAGTCTACTACATGAGGGCAACTTATGTTCAGGTTGGCACTATCAACGTTCGATGATGATGGTGACACCCAGGTTGGTATGTTCCGCCTCGATGAAGTTTGTTTGGAACGTACAGTTGACAAAGGAGGTGGGTTCTTTTTATTATGAGAATTAGAAGCCAATACTGTCGACAGAATGAAACCCATGAGTTAACGACCTCTAGTCTAAACTGTGTTTCCGATACGAACCGTTGACAAAGGAGGTGGGTTCTTTTTATTACATGCATAGGTGATATGATTTGGTGAATGTTATGCCTGTAAATAGTGTGCACTGTATGGAAAGTTTATGATTTTAGGTCTGACAATGCGGTTTTCAGCGTCGAGACACAAATAAGCATGGTTCAACATTGTCAATGGCTGTTTGGAAACCATACTGCGTGGAATATCTAAAGAAAAAAAGTAGTTTACCTAGATGGTAGATAAAAGCTAAATAAGAAATAGCAGTGCACATAATTTAGTACAGACCTGTGCGGGTCACATGATCTGACTGACTACTACTGATGCGCATATTTCTAAATCGGTCAAAAATCCTTCGAACAGGAATAGTGGTTCCATCTCTCGTGTCACTATGTGTGATGATCCCAGCATCAGGTGGTATCCTGACAACATTATCAGCCATGATGGAGGTAGCCGGTGCGAAACACACTGGTATATTCTCACCAACAGGTACGCTTTAACCACTCGATGTCGGTGTCGCATGGCCCTTCATACATGTATGTGACAAAGACGACATTGACAACCGGCGATCACAGATAGGTGATAATATCGATAAACAAAACAAAGAAGAAAGGAAAAGGGTTCTGTTAATGGAAGTTTAGTTTACGGTTAAGAAATCCATAAACAAAAGACAAATAGAAATGCGTACCTGTGTTGGTTGTAGACACTGACCGACTGCTGCTGACGTTCATAGTCCTAAATCGGTCAAAAATTCTAGATATGGGCGCAGTGGTCTCACGTCTCATGTTATGCTTGCGGATAACATCACTTGTTAAACGATGGTGTTCAAGTGCTGTTGGTAACCTGTTACCATCGATATGCATGGTCAATTGGCTCATTTTCAAACGCCTCCAGACATTTAAATCGATGCCATATCTGGCTGAAATAAGTTGCTCACAAAAAGGCGACACTAATGACAAAAAAACATAAGAGAAACAAAACTTGTAAAGCATATGCCTGGTAAACATGCACAAAAATAGAAAAAGCAAAACATTATTGTACGTTACCTTCTTCAGGTGGGGGTGTGGATTCTTTCTAGGTATCAGTCGCCGTGTTGGTTGTCACACCCCCAAATCGAGTCTAGTCATAATAAGTGTCTGATGGCGTGACGTTATGATATTCATCACACAAGATCAAGGGGAACGACCACTAATGGACTTTTTGAAAATCATAACTCGTTGCATTTCTTAAAATGAATAAGTCTTACAAGATTTCAGATGAAATTAAATGTTGCAGAAGCGTAATTAAGTTTTCAAAAGACAATGAGTATGAATGATAAGAAAAGTCTTAAAAGATGATATCATATTGCACATAGACTCCACATAGCACATCATAGAAGTCCAAAGTCAAGCACCTGAAAACATACTTTGAAATGTCAACATAAAATTGGTGAATTTGCAGGTTTAGTTATATCACAAGTATAGAACACAATTTTTTAAAACGATGACCATTGTAACACATACAACAATCACAAAAGAATGTTTATGTTGCACTAAGCTCGTGACACCGAAGCTACGACAGATTGTATGCTAGTCAATTTCAGACATATTAATATAATCCGTGCCCACGTAAATGTTCAACCTGAAACATTTAAATTCTGACATGGTGTACGTTTGTTCGTCCGTATCTCAGACTAGTAAGCGCTACTTACCCGAACGGGGAGGTCAATCCCAAATAGATCTATTTATATCATTCGCGCCTACATAAAGTAATTAACGATTCATGATAGAGGGGCATTGTGGGTTATCGCTACTTGAGGCAACACATAAACAAGTAAGCGATATTTAAGAAACTTATGTCCAAGATTTAGAAATAAGCAATGTTTTCACCCTAAAAACGATGAGATAAAATAGTAAAATTTGGGGCTACGAACTCACCTTAAGTAAGATGAGCGAACGATAAATCAAGTAAACGATGACGAGTACACAATCCTAGCCACGACCTAGAGAAACGACGCATCTTAGGAAAAAGGAAAATATATACGAAATAAAATAGAAAGGCTTATAAGAGAAAAGAGACATCCCTGTGTGTTTGTGATTTTGTTTATTTAACAAAACGTGACTAAATAAAATTATAGAGTTTTTTATTAAGTCCCGACATTTATCCAAAAATTACCGTATTTAGAAAGTTTTCATTTTAGGAAAGTTTAGAATTTCCGAACGTTAATACCGTCCCCCATATTCGTTAAATCCATACTTCCATAAACGCACTATCTAACCTAAATGCCTAACTTACACGCCCATTTCGCTAATATATACTAAAAGTTAATATTTTTAGAAGTTTTCCGTTTTAAAAATCCCGACAATATGCTTGCGATGTTTCTAATGTTTCTACTTACTATATTAGTGTTACTATATGTTTCACCAACTTTTTAAAAGCTCAAAAATATCCGAAAGTGTGTGAAAACCTATTTTATTATTCCAATCAGCAACTACTTTAAGTTATTTTGCCGAAAAATGTTCCAAACTTTATTAAGTCATAACTTGACCGTTTTAAGTCTGTTTTTGACGATCTTTATATCGAAACGACCGGGGAATCATTAGCTATCATAATCTTAGACTTTTAATACTTTAAAACAATTTTAAACACCCTTAACCCGATTATAAATTTTGGACGACCCACATTATAAATTTTGGCGGGATGCGTAGGCTATGACTTTTTCCTTTTGCATCAAAACCGTGCCCAACCCTTTGTAGGAAGCATCGCAGTAGACCACGAAGTTCTCACTAACTTCGGGTAAAGCTAAAATCGACGCACTACACATTTTTCATTTCAACTGCTGGAACACAACTTCCTCCTTTTCTCCCCAATCAAACTTTACACTTTTTTGAGTCAATTTCGTCATTGGCTTAGCTATCTTTGAGAAATCGTCGGTAGTAACCGATGAGACCTAAAAATTGACGAATTTTAGTTGGAGTCTTGGGTGACGGCTAATCCTTGATTGACTCAATCTTAGCAGGATCAACGTGAATGCCTTCGCTATCAATCACATGACTGAGAAATTGCACTTTTGAAAGCCAGAAGTCACACTTTGAAAACTTGATGTACAATTCCTACTTCTTAAGCAATTCTAAAATTAACTTAAGGTGTTCTTTATGCTCTTATTTGCTCTTGGAGTAGATCAGAATGTCATTAATGAAAACTATCACGAATTTATCAAAATATAGTTTGCACACCCGATTCATCAGGTCCATGAATACCGGTGCGTTAGTCAATCCAAATGGCATTACTTGGAATTTGTAGTGACCATAGCGAGTCATAAATGCTATTTTTTAGGAATGTCTTCCTCCCGAACTCTGAGTTGGTGATAACTAGACCTCAGGTTGATCTTAGAGTAGACACTTGACCCTTGCAACTGATCAAACAAGTCATCAATTCTCAGAAGTGGGTATCGGTTCTTCATAGTAAGTTTGTTTAGTTCATGGTGGTCGATACACATCCGAAAAGATCCATTCTTCTTTTTGACAAACAAAACCAGAGCTCTCTAGGGTGAGGAACTAGGTCTTATAAAGCCCTTGTCAAAAAGTTCTTGTAGTTAGGTAGAAAACTCTTGCATTTCAAATGGAGCTATTCTATACGGAGAACGAGCTACAGGTGCAGCACTGGGGGCTAAGTTGATTTGAAATTTAACTTGTCAAGTCGGTGATAAGTCTGGGTGCCCGATATGATGTTCGACCTAGGCCCACTACTACCATCATTCCTATTGCCTTGAATCGTTAAAGTTTCATCACCTAAAGGGATACGAATAATCTTTTTATCACAAATGATCATGGCGTGGTACTTTGTCAACCAATCAATACGGATGATAACGTCAAAACTACAAAGTTCTACGGGCATTAACTATATATTGAATGGATGATTCTGGAAATCCAGTGTACAATCTCAAACGATAGTATCGACTCCTATGATCTTTTCATCGGCTAACTCAACAAAGTACTTAGTGTCTACGGCAGATGAGAAGTTGCCACTTAAAGGGCTAAACTCAGCGGATGTGAGGCTTCTATCAGCTAGGTTCTATGTACTTGCAATATTTGTGTCCTTTGCTTTAACTTCAGGTCCATTAGGAGTTTTGTCAGTATGAGAATCTAATAATTTTCATGATTCTAATTGACTAAAATGTAAGTCAATTGAAGGAAATCTCCTAGTTCTCTTGGTTATAATCCAATTTAGAAGGATAAGCTCATTACGTTCTAGAATCTGACAATCCGTAATTACCATGACTATAGGGAGCATGATTCGGTCTCTTGGCCAAGGGTATGGTGTTTCTATATGCTAAGGTTGAGGACAAATCTGCTTAGTTATACGAATGTGAATACGCATGACCGACACGACTCACGAATACGTACGCAAAATATCAGTACACTTGAATACAATAAAATCCCGTTGAAAATATATAGAAGAGATAAGAAAATAGAAATGGAAAGTGAAGATAAATTAACAAAATTTTTAAGGTGACTATTTTCAGCATAGCATGGTCCTTCCTGAATTATACATAGGTGTTCAGGCTATGTATAATTAAGGACTAATGACAAAATGCTCATTTCGTCAAACTAGTGTTATGTTTTAAAAATTTATATGGTATAAACAGTATGGTTTATAAGGTATCAAAACAGTTCATTAAACAAAAAAAAAGTAGTTTATATAATGACGCAAGATATTTTGTAAGATAACGGAAAATATTTTATGAGGTGGTAGTAAAATAGTTTAAGAGAAAATCACGTGACAGTTTATAATGTAATAGTAAGGGGTTTATAATTTGGTAGCTTTAGAACTTGTGCTTGATCATCATTTACTAACCGCAGTGAGGTTAATTTATAGGCAATATCGTATGATAAGAGTTAAAATAAATCCCCAAGTATCACATTATCCACAGCACACGCTTTCAGTGCTAAAATTCCTAAAGTATCCTAAGTATCTTAAGAACTATGTG